>JAPYZE010002495.1:0-16039 GCA_030522805.1 Leptomastidea abnormis
ATAAAGAGCGGACAATTTTATTAGCCGCGAGCCTTCCATTAGCCTGATAATTTTACGAACAAATTAGAAACCCTTGGGAAGGGGGGGGGAGGAAACTATTACGCGTCCACCACCGTTATTACCCTAAAAGGTTCATTACACTTTCGTATATAGAAAGCAGTATGTAGGTACATATATATAGAAGGGAAGAAGCGAGATAGAAGGGAGAATCAATTAGACAAGTAGAGAAGAGTAGAAAGGCTTTCACCTCTAACGCCTTTAACAATTGGCATTATTAATCAATCTTATGAGCTTGAAACTATGGTTGTATTTCAAACAATAGTGTTTACAATTTTATCTTGTTGATATGTTGTTAATTTGATCTATTTGAGATATTTGATATAGAAAACTACAAAACGAAAAAAATGTAATATAAAATGAGTTAAGGGCAGCAGAAGATTGGGGACAAAACCCTTTTAGAAAAAAGAGGGTTACCCCTTCTCGTTTGGGATGTGGGAGGGGGTTATGACCCCTTCGCATCATATAAAATAATAAAAATAAATTTTTTTATGTTAAAAGATTAACGCAAAAGATCAACTAAATATAAAAGAAAGAAAATTTAGTAGCATATAGCATATACTACAATCAACTCAATATATCCTTTAACAAGAACCTATTGTTTCAATTACAATCAATTCTTCTCGATTACAAAAATGCATTCCTATACATGCAGCTGCTAGCAAATTGGAGCAAGTCAATCGCAACCAAAAGTCCAACACTCAAAGTAACGGGCCGTGAAATCGCAAAAAACATTCAATCCAATTCTCTATCTCTCCTTCTCTCTCTCTTCCATACAAGTTTGGTTTCACTGTATACAGTATATACCACAAAAGATTCGAGAAATCGCCCCTGCCAATCGATTCAATTTTTTTCCGGAACGCGACAAATACCGTGACCTATACCTGACGAGGTGCTTTAAAAAAAAAACACACCTAGGAAATTGTAAAAAAAAATTCGTAGTGGTTGAAGAGATAAAAAAGAGAAAGAAGACCAAGAGACAAGAGGCCCAAATTTTCCGATGATCATCAATTTTCCGAGTGACGAACAGCCCTCCCGCGGAGTTATTTGAATGAACATAGTGTCGTTCGTGTGCAAGAGCATTCGTGATCCATACGGGGGAGGAGGAAAATTGAAGAGAAGAGTTAGTATATAGAACAGAGACGAGCTGCGTCGGCATAGTAAGTGAGTGGGGGAGGGAATAGAGGAGGAGGAGGTGGAGGAGTGCAGTTACTGATTTAACGCGGGACAATTGAATCCAATTACAACCGCCGCAGCGGCGGTGGTGGCAGCAAGCTGCGCCTCCGGTCTTCTCTCTTACTCTCTCTCTCTCTCTCTCTCTCTCTCTCTCTGTGTTCTCCGTTATACCCCAACGCAACCTATGATGTGCCTCCAGCTACGTATAGCCAGTGGTTCTCAACGTCATATAACCCTGAAACGACGACGACAACGACGTCTACTCGCGTGTGCTCTCTTTTGGCCTCCGCTTATATATACTTGCTCGCTTGCAATATATATATATATATATATATATATAGCTTACAACTCGTTTTGCTCGCGAACGCGGCTGTGCTCGCCCTTTTTCGATTACCGGCGCTTTTCTTTGTGCACGAGCGCGGACTTTGCAGTCCCGCTGCTGGCCGCATCACAAGCAAGCGCGCGATCTTTTAATCGGTTTGAGTTTCGAGTTTGATGAAGTTTTCATGGATTGCGGCCAGTGGATTGCTTTTTGTTTCGCCTTCCCTCCTATATACTACCATCCTCCTTTCCTTTATACCCTCTCTATACTCTTTCCTTTAACTATATACGCCTTGCATCCAGTAAGCTTCGATCCACTCTCTCTTTCTCTCGCTACTCTTTGGTGCTTTTAATTAATTTGTTTTGATAAGATAAATTGATTTCTTACGCGAGAACGTCTCTCTATCTCGCTCACTCTTTTTCGTTATTTCTTATAGTAATGAAAATAAGCGATCGATTAATTGAAATATTCGTGTTGATCGTGATTTAAAGTAAAATTGGATAAAACTAACAATGACCTACTTTTTTTTTCTTCTTTTTAAAACTCTTTCTTTTTTTATTGTCTCTTGGTTTATCAATAATAATAGAATAAAGGCGCGTAGTGTATATAGTAGATAGATATTGTACAAGTTAGGGTATATCTAAAAAAAAAAAAACGCGTTCTTGTCACTCTAATCAAAATAACCGGATTACGCAATACACACATACACATACATACACACCCCCCTAGTCTCTTTCCAAGTCAACCGCAATCCCATTTTCGAAAAGGAGAGTCTTCGTCTTCGTCGTCGTCGTCGTGGAGTAGGATACGCGTTTGCTCGCTCGCGGAAATTGCGCGCCATCTCGTACAACCGAAACCATAGCCTTACTCTCTCTCTCTCTCTTGTACTCACTTCGTGGCAATGTCGAAATTCGCTTCAGACTTCTCTCCAGTTGTATACTTATACCTCTCCCTCGAAACTCGCCGATTGCGTTTCTCGATTGCATCTAGCTTGGCTTCTCTTTATCTGTTTGTCTCTCTCTCTCTCTTTCTCGTTCTATCTCTTTCCTTCTCTCTTAGTTCGAATTTCTCTCGGTTTCCTCCTCACTTTCCTTGGTCTTTCCATTTGCTTCCTCGTATCATTTAGAGAAAGCAAGTACTATCAATTTTATCAATTAACGTAGTAGTGGTAGCGCATTTGATGAGGAGCTTGCACAATTGAATTCGCTAAATTTTCTTGAACATTAAATAATGTCTTTAATGAAAGATAAAAAATTTATTTGTAATCTCGAAATTGTTTTCTAGTCAATGGTTATTTTATTTGTTTAATTAAAAAATAATGTAATATTTGAAAATTTTGTTCATTGATACTTTTATACTTCATATCAAAATATTTCAAATAAATTTATCTTTATTACTTATAATCAATTTCTTTTTCTTTATCAAAGCAAATAATAAAAAAAATTGTTGTTTGCCACGTAGACAAAAAAAATAAAAAAAGAAACAAGAAAAACAGAAAAATTACGAAACAAAGCACGCAAATCAAGAGCTCAGAGAACCTCTCTACCAATATACCTACACGTAGGTACATACACACACACAATAAAAGAAAACCCCCGAAAATTGTAGGTCATCCCCAATCAGCATCCACATACATACATATACAAGATTCGCGTTCTGCTACCCAACCATCCACCCATTCACCCATCCATCTATCCATCCACGTCGTGTTCTAAACACACGTTCCTCGTCAGGACACACACACACACATACTCCCCCCTCCCCTACCGCAATCCCAATAAATTAATCAAAAGCCCGGGGTCGTCAGTTCCCCCCTCCCTCTCTTCCTTTAGCCCGCGGGGCTCTCTACTCCTCCATCCTTCCTTGCATTAACGACGCTTATAACGCGGGGGTGCGCGCGTAACGCGCCGTAATCCGTCCGTCTGGTATATACTATAGAGCGCATGCCAGCTTCCCTCCACCTCATCCTCCATCTCCTCCTCGTCCTACACAACCAACCTCCTCTACCACTACCCGTCCATCCCGTTAAGTCTGCCAGAGCAAGCGGGGCTACGGCGTATATATATATAGAGCACTACGTCGACGACGACGTCGCCCCCAGGCTGTTCGTTAGGGGCCGCATTGTCCGCTAACTAAGTACAGCGCGCCTCTACTCAGCTCAACCCATCCCCCAACTTCTCCCCCACACACAACCACCACCCCCTTCATCCTCCAGCAGCGACCAGCCACTGCTGCCGTCGTCGGCTTCTCTCCGTTGCTAACCCCGTTGCCCTCTTACTAACCCATCTCTCGTCGACGAGGTTCCTCTCTCACCACATCTATATACCTCGCAGCCCGCCTAGTCGAGCGTCTCCCGATCTCTGCTGGCTTCGAGCTCACCTCCTTCTCACTAGATACAGAGCAGCAATAGAGAGAGAGAGAGAGGGGGGGAGGGATTGGAAGCTCAGAGAGAGCCTCGTTAGGCTCTGTACCTATCTATCTCTCTCACTTCCTCTATATACATTCTCGGATGCCTGGTTAACGCGAGCGTTGTCGATGCGTTGGCTTCGTCTCCTATACGCTGCCGCTGCTGCTGCTCGTCGCGTGCCACCGCACAAGCAGCAGCAGCTACGTTCGATTTCGAGCTGGTGCCTCCTGCATCCTCCCCTTCAACTTCCCTACCAGAGCCACTGGCTTGATGACGCAGCCGCGGACGACGACGGCCACCCGTCAGCCCCCACCCCCTTGCGCTATTTGCGGTCGGCAAATTAACCCGAGAGGAAAGGGCCGCAGACGTTCGTTACGCGCTCAAGTGTTTCATTTCCAAGGCGCCGACGTGGCAGGAGAGGGAATAGCAATTCCTTCTCCTCTTCTTCTTCTTCTTCTTTTTCTTCTTCTTTTTGCTCATCCCATATATAATCCCTCATGGCTTAATCAACTATACATACATTTTTGTATATTTTTCAAAAATAGATATATACGTATAGACATATACGAATTTCAAGATTCGTAATTAAGCTTTACTTGACACAGGGTAAAGCTTAGAAATAACGTTACGTTATTTCTGAGCTTCGTTACTGATATCGAACTCAATTTTCCTATACACGTGTTTAGAACTAGCGTTGATTTTTCTCTTCTTTGCTTGACGTCTATACGCAATTTCAAAGTGGAAGCTTGATTTTTTTATTTTTTACCGACCTATATACTACTACTACTACTACTACTACTACTACTACTCGTCGTTCGTTCGTTTCTACACTTTTTCACTTGACGATGCGCGTTGCTCTTCTCTTTTATTTGATGGGGAATAAATTACGCGAAAGAAAGAGAAAAAGAGAGAGAGAGAGAGAGAGAAAGATCGAGAAAGATAATCCAATGTGGAGAGAAGCTTCAATGCAAACTGTGAGAGATAAGCTCTGAGCTTAATTAATCCCAGCATGCGCTCTCGGTACCATTCTTTATCCTTTACTTTACTTTTTTTTTTATATTCTCTTCGTCCGCGACTTCGGTCGTGTATATATGTATACGTTTCTTCGATAAATTAACTTTCGAGCGAATTAAACTAGGATCCGAATAAAACTGTATATGTTTTGCTAAAACATTAGCAACGACGTTTTGTTTATATATTAATTTCTACCTCCTGCAGAGTTATAATAATTTATACTCGTTTGTATTTGACATACTTATTAATTTCATCTTGAACGTACCAATTTTATTTTTTAATTTTATAAAAGAAAAAAAAATTTGTTAAATTACTTAATATCCAATCAAAAGCTATTGTTCAGAAATAAAAATTCGAATTTAAAAGTATAGTGTTCGTAATATCGAACTCTTTTAAATAAGAAACCTCGTCTAATTAATAACTAGCGATTAAAAAAAAAAGGTCGTCAAAAAAAAAAAATTTCCCAGGAGTGTGTGTGTGTGTGTGTGGGGAGAGGGGAAGGGAAGCGATCGGTAAAAATCCGACACGCGCGCTGGCAATTTAGCGGCTCATTGTTCGTAGGGTGAGTGAAAAAAGGAGGAAGGGGAGGGAGGGATGGGTCGACCGAAACGAGCACCGGGAGCCGAGGGTACACACACACACAGCAGTAGAGCAGCAGCACTGGGCCGCGCGCACTCGCAGACAGGAACAAGTGTCAATCAGCGAAGTCGGAGCTCACTATATCCTCTCTCGCTTGCTCACTCGCTTGCTTGCTCGTTCGAGGCTTCTATACCACCACTACCGCTACTACCGTCTCTCGCATTCAGCGCAATCAGGAGCAGCCCAGAGTTGAATGCACCGATCGCCTACCCTCCCACCCACACGCGTACATGTTCTCTCTCTCTCTTGCTTGCTTCTTCCTTCTATCTATCTCTATCTCTCTCTCTTTCCGCGGTACTGACTTCGTCTCACTCTCGCTTCGCCAAATCCGGCGAATACATATATATCTCTTGTAGCCTGTATGTGTGCTCTTTCTCTCTCTGATGTGCAAGGCTAGCTGGACTGCTTTTTGCTCGGCTTTTCTCCTAGTTAGCTGCTGCTGCTGCTGTGCCCTGGACGATCGATTCCTTCCTCCGCGCCGTACCTCAATAATTAATCATTCTTTCTGAGCCCCCCCACCCACTCAACTCCTTTTCCTCTAACTCCCCTTACCTTCATCAAGAGCCCTATTTTTCGAACTTTTTTTTGTTTTTTTGTTACTCGTTTTCATAATTACATGTAAAATAAAAATTTTCATTTTATGTGTATGCTATGTAGGTTTGAGAAATGGAAAATTCTTTAATATCTCTAATAACTTTTATTGTGGATATTTAGAAATTTTAAATTAAATATATGTCGAATAAAAAAGATGAGCAATCAGCAATAAAGTTAAATTGTAATAAAAAGAAAAAAATTATAGATAATCATTAAAAAAATTCTTATTTTATCGTCATTAAGAAAATGACCATATATAATATACCAAGTGAATATAATCAAGTTCTCTTTACCACAAGCTTACGCAAAACAAGGATAAAAACAAAACTAAAAAAGAAAAAAATCTCTTCCGCGTCATTAACTCTCCCAAACGAGACATGGTAGACTTGAGCTTTGCAAAGTCGTATGACGACGACGACGACAACTATACAACGTCTGTGTGGTATATAGCTGTTGATTCACTCGTGCGCGCCCTTAATCGGGATAACGAAGCTCCTGCCATAAATAGCCAGAAGGTAAAGAAAAAGAGAGTGTTCCACAATCAGCGCTACTTCAATTCACCGCGTGCAAAAGAGTGTCTCGGGGATAGCAGTAACAGCAGAAGCAGGATTTTAAAGCGTGACCGACTCTATACATATTACGACGCAGGCAATTTAAATCGTCTGACGAGTATAACATATACACAGTAGCGCCACCCTAAATTGCCCCCTCAATCTGCCCTTTCCTCTCCCCCTATCTAACGAACTCTCCAGACTTCGCACGCTTTAATCGTGGCCGGTTACGAGAAAGAGAGAACGAGAAAGAAAAAAGGATATATGGTGAATGTGAATGTGAAATATATATATATATATAAATGTGCGAAGGAAACGTTTGAATCGCTCTTATAGTCTTGCTCTCGTGGTAATTGATGCGAGCACTGGATATTCTTTCAATTGTCAAGCTATGGAAATTTAGGTATACTTATACCTATATTTTTTCTCTTATATCTTGACTTTAAGCTTTATTTCGTTTCTTCTTTATCTGTTTTTGTCTCTGTCTTGCTCATCAAGTTTTTACATTAATTTGCATTTTAACGATTTCTTCTTCTTCTTCTTCTTCTTCTTCTTCTTTGTTGTGTATACTATATAGCTTCGTTACGCGAATGAGTTTTAATAGTAAAAGACACTCTCTGGTTTTTGATAGTCAACTTTTATATTATGTATATATACAATGTACAGCTTGACTAATCTATAGTATAAAAACAAGTTTTTGGATATATGTCTGGTTCCTTCTTTTAAAAACTTTGCTTTTAACAACATTGTATTATATATATGTGTGTGTTTTGAATTTGTTAAATTTATTTTCTTCATTTCCATCTAAATTTTTTTTTATAAGTCACGTTTTCAATCCTAAACTTTATACATATCCCGTAAAAAAACACGATTTCCAAAAAAGAGCTAAGAGATATAGATTTCGAAAAATCTTTTCTAGATATACTACTACCACCACTAGGCCATTACTTCCGGCAGCGCAATTTTCGGCCTGAGCACGTATAGCCGTGCGTTATCCATTTCAACCTAGTATATGACTATCTATCCTTCTCTTACTCTCTCATACACATACGTACATACATACATACATTCATACATACATACATACATAGTTGGATCTATGTAAATAAGCCTGGCCAGGGTCCCGGCTGCTACTGCTGCTGCCACTACCGGAAATTGGTCTTCGGACGGGGGCGTACTTCGGGGCCGCTAATGCGAGAGAGAGAGGCTAGCAGCTAGCTAGCTAGCTAGCTAGCGCGTTGAAATAATAAGGACCTCCACCCGTAGTAGTAGCTTGGTGTATATATACCCTCTCTGAAACCCAAAGTGGCCAGCTCTTCTATGTATATAGTATAGTGCCTGCCAAGAGCTCGCTTTGGTTATTTGACATATGTGGGTGTGGAAGGAGGGTACATGTGCCCTCTACTGAGTGTATGTGTGTATACACTCAGGCTTCCGATCGGACGGACTGAGGAAGGGATTTTGAGCTTCGCTTAACCTAAGAGCAGGACAGATTAACTTGAGCTATATACGAAATACGGTCTCTTGGAGGACATTAGCTTGTTCACTTTAATTTTTATAGAGAAGAGGAAAAGGGGTCTTGGAAAAGCTGTGGGTTGATTCGCATGCATAGTAAATGATTCTTCTATAAGCTAAGGTTTAAATCGATCTTGAATGCTTTTAAATTTATTTTTTAAGGTGTCAATAAATTGTTGTTGCTTTGTTGTATATTATTAAAATTATGTGTATTATTTATTTATTTTTTTTTTTTTTGCAGATTAACAAACTTTACTTACCACCACTTTCTCCTTACGATCCTCAGCAAAGAGACTGTCTCAACTGCATCGCCTGCAATCACACATAAAAGGTATGTAAAGATTAATATAAGCATATATACAAAACATTAAAATTTTTATTAAAATTAATGCTAAAAGGTAAGAGGCGAAAAATAGTATAAGTAAGGTTAAAAACTAGGTTAAGGTAAACAAATATAATATATACATTATCATCCTTCCGGTTAAGACAATTTCAACAAGGTTCCCGCGCCTTACCCACACGTACAACAATCACTTATCGCGTGTGTCATGCACATGAGTACTCATACTCATTGAAGAACAAAATAAAAAAAAAACCAACATACAAACTGAAAAAAAAAACATACACGAATTGTGATTGTTCAACGGAACATAATGATGATTCGTACCCGCATTACTGATAAGCTTCTTGTATTTACAAATGGAGACAGCATTTTATAATTTACATGCTAAACGTCATTTCAGCATTTGATAATGAAAAAGAAAAAACTATTTTTTCTACCTACTATTTACGTATTATTCTAATCTGTTACATTTTTTAGTTAAATATAAGAAAATAAGTACTTTTTCCTTTTTGTCGTATACTTAGATTCAACACCCGTTTATGAAATTCGTTATCCATTAAATTTCTATACACTCACTTAAACCAAGCATCATCAGCTCAGACTAAAACGTTATAGGGAGCATAATTTTCAAGTGCACACGATAACCCAGTCCGATTAAAAACCATAGGTTAGTATACCCGCATGTAAAATACAACCAAACGTAATCTCAAACAATTCTCTATCACTGACACGACTACGCTAACGAGGCTCCATGCCATGAGAAAATATACGTTCAATTCGCGTGTTGTATTCAAGTCTTCTGACGACCTCTGATCTCTAACTCTCGTATATATATATTTTCCGCACATATACGAGCTCTCTCTCTCTCTCTCGTAAAAATACGACCCGATTAATGCCGTGTACTCTCTTTTTCTCTCTTTCGGTTGTTACGGTATAGTAGAGTATATATAGAGCTTGGGTTTTCTCATTTATCCCCACAAACGAATAACAGAGTTGTTTTTCGCGGGTGATGGATAGGTATAGTATGTGAGAGTGAGAGAGAAAAAGAAGAGAGAGGCCGTTGTTTGGCAGCATTGCTATATGCCATACCGAAGCGAGATCGCGCGAGCTTGGCTTTATTCGGCTTGATTAAATTGGAGTGGCGGATGTTTGCTTTGGATCGCTGTTTTTCGGTAAGAGCCAAACGCAAGAGAGAGAGAGAGAGAGAGAGAAGCGCCAACGAGATATTATTGATTTCTTTTTTTTTTTCATTTTTTATTTGTTATGTTTAAAAAAAGAAGAATTTTAGGTACTTTTTCAATTTGTCCCTAAGCGATTACGATGGTTATAAATGATTTTTTTTTAAATGCATTAGTGACGATTCCGAGCAATCACGCTGACTCGCCATTAGCTTGCTTCTCTATACCCTTTCTCAAAGAATTCCAAAACGTTGATATAACATGCTTCGGTCGTCGCGTCGACGAAATCATCGTAAAAATTTTAATAAGCATCCTATGTTAAAAGAGCACTCTTCTCCTCTCCCTCTTTCTCACAAGAAAGCAAGCAATAAAAGCATGGCACGTCACAAAGCATATTTGAATCTCCCGCGCTTGCTCTTGATGCGCGGAGGTGCTTCGAAGCCACTCGTGAGCTAAGAGAGCGCAAGAGAGTGCCTGAGGAGGGTATAGAGAGGTGAAGAGAAGAGAAGACGATCTTGAAGAAGGGAGAGAAGTATTGAGAGAACGAGATAGAGAGGCAAGCGAACGAACGAAAGAGACGAGCTGGCATTTCGCAATCTCTTTCGATCCAATATCCGAGTTTTTTGACAGCAATTTCGGTCACGTCCGATAATATATCTGGATCATTAATATAAAGCTCCCAACCCCCTCCCCCTTCCCCCACTTCTCATGTTGCCCCACCGCCAGGCGGCCCTCACCCTCGCGGCGCATGCCCACTCTTACTATCCCCCTTTCTCCCATTCACTCTCCTCTACCCTCTCCGAGTGCGCGCTCGCTCGGGAAAATTGCTTTTCAATCCCCGGTAACTCGCGCTCACCCCCCTCCGTCCGTTCCCTCCGGTAGTGTGGGTGAACGCGGTGGCGGCCAATATGACACCCCCTTCTCTTTATATCCCTTCGTTCTCTCTCACTCTCTCACTGCGTGCGTCTTTCCTTTTGGATCGGACGATCCCTATATGCGTCTTATATAAGCTAAGACGATATGTGTAAGAGTGCGTGTGTGTGTGAGAGAGGAAAGGGGAAGGAAAAGTTATACTATATATAGATACGCAGGCGCTGCTCGCAGATATAATACACGGCAGTTTCGAGATGAAACAGAAAACGAATTTGCGAGGATTCGCACACACCGGCGGTCCGGGTAGGAGAGATGACGAGCGTTTTATTGGGGCTTTAATATCGCGCAGAGCTTCGAATTGCTGCTGCACGCATGTCTCGGGGTATTGCCCGTAATTTGCCATTTCTCAGCTTTTTTCTTTTCTTTTTCTTTTATTTTAAGGCACATGATATTTTTTGAGATTGCGTATGAAAGGAGGCTGGGATTGTAATACTAACTGTAATGGAGACTGGACTATTAAGATGATATCTGTTTTGTGCTTTAAATAGGAAAAAATTTTATGTTTTGAATTGGTTTTATATTTACAATTTGGTTGATTGGAAATTTTTATGGATTATATAGGCTACTCGATTTGCGTAAATAAATCAAGCAAAGCATTAGTAAACAAAAGCAATAAATTTAGAAGACAAAAGCCTGGTGTCAAGAAAAGTGAGAGAGAAAGAAAAAGAAAAAGAAAAAAAAGTAGGATGAGTAGAAAGAAAAGAAAATAAGAGAGAGAGAGAGAGAGAGAGAGAAAGAAAGTGAGAGGAAGACGGGGGGGATACACAACCCTCTTTGCAAAATGAGAAAGGAAAAAAAGTAATTTCACGAAAGGTTCGGGCTTCGCGTCAGCAACAGCAGCAGCGTCTCTCACTCGTCTTTCTCTATCTTTCTTCTCTCTCCTCGCGTCCTGCTCTATCTGACCGAGGCAATAAAAATTAGTCGATATAGTGGGGCAAAGGACGTCTCGGGATGAGGAAAATGAGATCGGAGAGTAGCACGATGGCAGCAGTAGCGGCATAAATATAAAAAGAGCATCGCGTGGTAGTAAGTATAGAAGAGAAAGTGGAAGGGAGACTCGCGCGTCTCTTACGTATATATACACACGCGCATCCAATATATACCCACACACACACGCTGGCGTATTCCATCCCTCTTACCCCTACACGTACGTTCTGAGAGCATCAAGAGGAGAAGAGAGCTCTAACCATCCCCCCCACCCCCAGTTCTCCCATAAAGATCCCCTCGATCAGATAAAAAATGTATTATAGCCGCCATGATACAGAACTCAATACCTCGGCGACGCGCGCGCGAGCCCCGCTGACGGCATGGCCTTTTCCCTGCTTGGATAAAAAAAAAAGAAAAAACCTTGCGGGAACGATGCTCTATGGCAGTCTATATGGGGTGTGAGCAAGAAAGAAAAAAATAGCAAAAGAGAGAAGGAGAAAGTAGAGAAATGAAAATGCGTGTGCGAAAGTAGACGCGAGAGAGAGGTGAGGTGAGTGGTCGTGTATGGATTTTTGGTTGGAGAAGGTATATCCATATAGTAGGGGTTATAGGTATATATATATTGGAGTTCAAGATTGATAGATTGATTTACGATCTTTTGCAGATTGCTCTACGTGCGCAAAAGTATAGTATACGTGTGTGTACGTGTATACTCTCGTTTGGCAAAGTCAAAGACCAAAGAAAATCCAATAGTGTCCATTACGAATTAGATACAATTTCTCTTTTTTCTTTTTTTTTTTTTTTTTTTTTTGTACAAAAGTTACTACCCGCTGTGTATGTGTATAAGTTCTACTTTATTAGTAGTACACAGTTTGTTTAATGGTGATTTCGTACTTTAATTTCAGATAGTGGCAATGGCAATTACTAAATGAAAGAATTTTCGTCTAATAATGATGATTGTTACCTTTTTTTTTCTTTTTTCTTCTTTTTCTATTATATCAAATGAGAAAACGTAATCCATACTCTACCCTTAACTTAACGAGTAATGTCATTTTAATTACTAATGATCCATTCAAGTTGATTACAAAAATGGTCCATCTAATTATTAAATTTATTATGCTTTTATTCGAATTGCCAAACAAAATCATTAAATTAATTTCTATTCGTTTATGTATACTTATGTATAAATATCTCAAAAATCAAGAAAGACTTTTACACAAATACTTTTTTCTTTTTCTTTTCTTACTCTTTCAATCGAAGCTCGAAACTCCGTCTCTCAAACACGACGCATCTCATAAGACGATCTCTCACGGAGCATCCGCTTTTAGCTAGTCTCATCCCCTGTCCGGGCGCCGGACAGAGGGCAATTTCGGGGACAACGTCGAACAAAAGCTTTCCCTTTTCCCCCTCCCTTTTCAGTCCTCTTACCCTTTCTACTATTCCAAGAAGATCAAGTCCAGTAGTCGTAGTAGTGGTAGTAGTAGTAGAGAGTGCAGAGTTGGTCCGATCCGGCCAAGATGCAAATCGAACCCTGTCGCTGAAACGCGTGCGCTTTCTCGTGTCCTATATACATATACCGTACGAGCAAGTCGCATTAGCCAAGAGAGTAGGATGAGAGAGAGATAGAGATGGGGGAGGACGGTCAAGGGGTAATTTTATCCGCACTTAGCAAATGAATTCTCTGCCCTCCTCCATCTTCTTCTTTTTGCCGCGCTTTCTTTTCTTCTTTCTTCTTGTTCTATATATCTTAGTACTATGTGCGTGACTTTTCTCATTCCTCTCTGTTTCTCTCTCGTAAAAATAACAAAAATTATTATTATCGTTTTCTGTAAAATCTTAATTTTATACTTGGCATCCTAAAATATTGACATCTCAAGGACAGTAACGCAAAATATTACAATCAACTCCATATCACTAATTCATAAGACGCTTAAACTTTCAAAGACTAATTAAATTAACATTTCACTCAAAATACCTCTATCACATAGCTTTGCAAACAGAAACACACTTGAATTTTCTACCTATACTCAAGCTACGTAGAATGCTGTTACCATATGTCTCATCAGCTTTCAAGAATCTTATTTTAACGATTAAACGAACCACTTTAAACTCGCAAGTATAAAAGAGAATCAGAAGGAGAGACTGTGATCGGCTTTGTTCACAAAAGCCACGTGAATCCTTCATCATAAGGAAAATATTCACTTTTCCCTTCCTCTGAAAATACACATTCATACAGATCCTTTACACTTTCAGATCGGTGAATTTTAAAATTCCTTGATCACATCAAAAGCTACTCTTCTTGTTACGACAACCACACGAAGCAGACGTATTGCCTAATTAGAACCGTGTGGTTGTATGTGGATGCTAATGTAAAGTCTGATAGCGCACCACCGACGACGACGACGACAACAACGATGATTCTTTCCCTCTTACTTCCTGCGTAGATTTGACTCTACCCTATCCCCATTTCTGACACATCAAAGCTCGAGGATGCGCCTCGCATAATGAGCGTCATCCGTGCGGGACGAGTCAGTGCGATATTTGCGACGACTCGTGTCTCTCTCCTCCTCCCTCTTATTCTTCTTCCTTTGCACTTTACTTTCGTTTCTTTATATTCTTAGTTGGGTAACTCTTTCTCTTTTTTTTTTATTTGGTATTTTTTGCACCATTCTCGACTTTTAAAGAAGAGTTTACAGAGGGTGGTTATTAGTCTTTAGAAAAAATCAGTAGCTGCTACTTAACAAAGAAAAAGCAACTAAGAATTATAAACTCTGGTAATGTTAAAATTGTAATAAGATTTTTACAATAAAATATAATAATTTCTATTGTAGCAAGAAATCCAAATGGTGGCGGGGGTGGCCCCTTGCACGGAGTGGGGGGCAATTTTATGATGGGGGATTGCCCCATATCTGAAATGGGGGTATGATGGAGGGTGCCCCCCCCTTACCCCCATTAAAGAATGGTAATCAAATCATGTTGTACGTTGAAAATTTATTTTTTGAATAGAAAATAGCTTTTATTTTAAATTAATCAACTTTAATCCTTATTTGTCTGTCAAGTCACCATATTCCATTTAATTAATACATTAAAGTTTACAAAAAGTAAAACAACAAAAAAAAGTATATAACAGACCAGGAATGAAGGAAGAAAATTAATTTTTTTTTAAAAATATTAGCATAACATACGGACTTACGAGCATGCATATCCCATCATTAAAAGAAGGCGAATTACACCAGAGGGATAGGAGGAACTCACAGTAGAGAATACGATTCACGCAGCGTTGCTCAAACTGAAAAGGATCCCAACGTAGAAAGACACGATGCATATACATACAAAAAAAAAAAGAAACAAAAAGAAAAAAAACAGAGACAGGAAAAGAAAAGCGAGCGACGAAAACAAAGCTCACACAGTCCCGGGTCTCTATGAGAAAAAAAAAGAAGAAGATATATATACAGAGTAGCGTAATAGAGTCCGATGGGAATTTTAGTTATACGTGTGTGTGTGCACTTATCTAGCCGAGATCCCCGAATACTTTTACACATTCGTGTACGAAAATTCTCCAGGCCACATACAATAGACCTTGAGAGTCCAGAGGTACATGGTAAAAGTAGTCTGTGCCAAGCCTTAGATTTATATACATACATACATACATACGTACGGTACGTAGCACTACAATTCATTGTTCTTCATTCGCGCAAAAGGGCTACTATACTAATGCAGAGAGTATATAAGGCTAAGCATACGCATCGTTGAGCCCTTTCGACGCGCTGAAAATTCCCTCGCGGATAGTCGCGCGAGCAAATCGCGCACAATGCAGGTCTGTATATTATACACCATACTAGCCTCTATACCAACACATAAGCTAGAGCTATATACTACTAAGCTCGGCATACACTATCCTGAAGCAGGTGGGCCCCAAGGGTCCCTGATGCTACTACTCGACCCTTACCCCCATAACCCCCCTATAATAAGATATTACCTTGCCCCATTCCATTTTCTACTTTCTTAGTCTTTCTTGTTGACTTTTTAATTAAGCTTGCCATTTTCGAAATTGAAACGGTGCGATTTGGCGGTTGAAAAAGATATATATACGCTCGTTAATTAGCAAAGTGGTTTTGGGTGTGGGGTTAACAGGGGGAAGTGGGGGTTGCTATACTATACGCGGCTTTTCTGTTTGAAATTCTCATTTCGGTATATGTAGTAGTAGTAGTAGTAGTAGTAGGGAGAGAAAGAGGCAGTAGCAGCACCACCACCACCACTACCGGCGCGAGAGCTTTTTAAAGTAATTACACTGATAGAAATTTTTTTGGAAATTTTGCTAAAATGATATGAAATTTTACTATTTTTTTTTGGAAGTGCTGGATATTGGTGCAACATAACGAA
>JAPYZE010002496.1:0-27239 GCA_030522805.1 Leptomastidea abnormis
CTCTCTCTCGCTCTCTCTCTCTCTCTCTCTCTCTCTCTCTCTCTCTCTCTCTCTCTCTCTCTCTCTCTCTCTCTCTCTCTCTCTCTCTGTCCTCTTTCGCCTCGTAAGGGACTAATCATTTTGCCTGTGTAGTGCACACGAGTGCTCACGTGCGGACGAAAACGCGACCCACTGGAGCGTTGAAACCGAGGTGGCAGCGGCGGCGACGACGACTGCGACTACGAAACCAGGGAAGAAGAGGGAGAGGAGATTCATCTGCCGATCGATTATCGCCTCACATAATACGCACTAATATTCGCGCGCGGCCCAAATTCATAGTCCAGCCACTCCCGCTGCCACCGACCAATGCACCTCGGGATCGCAATTATTGCTTGTATTCTTGTGCCTCTCTCTGTAGAACTAACCCCCCCTCCCTCCTCCTCCTCGTCGCATTGGTGTGCGAATGCATCGAAAACGTCACTCCTGTTTGCCGATTACGCGTAAAATACGTCGATTCGATTAACACTGCTTTGCTAAATAGTTCACAACCTATAACGCCCTCCATACCTCACAGCCTTTCTCTCTCTCTCTCTCTCTAACTCTGCTATTTTGAATTACTCGCTGCTTTGGACGCTTAAGCTGTTATTATCCTAGTCCTTCGCATTCTGTCAATAACATAAATATTATTAATTATGCTACATGTGTATATTTGAATAATTTACGCTAAATATATATTTACACAGTTGCGAGATAGAATAAGCGAAATACGTTCTATTATAGTGTGGTCTTGATCGTTCGCTAAATATTTACGCAATTCTGACAGTGTACGACGTTACCGGGCTATCAACAGCACATTATAAAAAAAAAAAAAAAAATAAAATAAAAAAAAAATAATAATAATCGGCTAACTCTCGATTTTTAAAATACGTGGCAAATGAGTTGATGGGAATTTGCAACACCGTATATATGCTTTCAGAATAATACAGACAGTTTAAAACATCAATGCTTAATCAGAGTTTATCTCTTTATGTCTGCTAATAAAAGTAAACGCAGAGTAAATTAATCTCTCGAGCTGTGGTAATATTAGGTTGAGTCATTAAACACTTAACTCCTCATTGCCCCCACCCTCCCCTCCTTCTTCTTCTTCTTCATCTCTCTCACTCTTTCTTTGTCATAGAAACATCTACGTTCAAATGTGTGGTTCAGTAACGGTAGTAGAGAGCAAGACCTGCGGTTTCAAAAGAACAACCATACAATAAACAGCCAATTTCACCTGATTTTATTTACCTTTTACAATGTTTCGAACAAAAACAAAATTCATCCCGCATGAAACGATACTGGGTATCTGTCGTAAATTTTATTGCACCGTAACAAAAGCTCCAACTTGCCTGCTGGTGTGTAACCCTGTTGTAAATTTTAAGAACCTCCTGCTATACAGTCAATCAAAAACTCTGGTAACTTTGTTAATGAATAAATTTTATCTGCTCTAATCAAATATTTATAGTTTCTTGCAAATAAAAATCAACGAGCACATTGAAAAAGTTCGTAAATATTTCGAATCCACTATTTACATTTAAATATGATCAAGTATTAAGAGGTATAGTTTAAAACTACAAAAAAAAATAAATAAATAAATAAAAATAAATAAAATAAAATAAAAAAAACGCTATGAAAATTCAAAAACTTTTTTAATAAAGTAAAGAACGATATTTGCACTTGCATAGGTAAATAATTAAAAAATTGATTTATTCGCAAATTGGAAAACAAATACTGCTAGAATGATGCTGGCGATACATAAATGTATGCAAAACATTGAGTTTAGAGGTTAGGTGGACAGGGTGCAGAATGAGAAAATAAATAAATAGACTGAGAATGGAGTGAAGCGGCGAGCTCTTGAGAAAAAGGGAGGCGGAAAGGAGTGCGAAAACGAAGCAGTAGGTCAGAGAGCGGAGTTATACGTGAATCGAGTCGAGTGTGAGGGTCGAGGGGGAGCTTGAACCAGTTGACACGACTGACACCTCGTAATACGAAGACTTGGACCACCGCCAGTTTGCATAAGAACTGCACATCCGTACAGAGCTTGCTCCACCTCCACTCAGTCTCTTTCTAACTCTATATTCCATATTTCGGCCGGATGGGATCTTGACATTTAATGCGATGTTTTATTAGAAAATCCACTGCAATCAGCCAATAAAATGCGATAGCAGGTTGTAATATTTTTTTGTAAGTACATTAAACATCGATAAATAATTTTCAACTACTAATAAAATGTATTTTTTTTGTTCTTGAATTGGATTGGAAATTTGTAAAAGATTAATCGAGGTAATCACATTCGATTACCCGTAAAAAGTAATTTATAATAAAAGTATATATTCAAATATGTAAAATATATAATAACATCATCGATGTATACGAACAAATAACTGTTCAAACGTATAATGTGAATTATAAAATTTAATTTATATGGGTACTTAAAATCTATTTGAAGTTTGGAGTGCACCTATTGATTTATTTTAATTTTATAATCATTATTGAAAACGAGTTGGTACATTTGTGTTATACCAGAAATAACTTGTAAATTTTTATCAAACTACAAGTCTCTATAAAATATTTATAGCTTACCTTTCTATTGTGTAACAAGCTCAATGTTATGAATTTTACGTCGAAATTTACACAAAGATATGATAGCAATAATGAAAGTAGTGGCGTAGTTTACTTACGGAAACGTAATATTGGGTTTAATACTATTTTGCTGTATTACAGGCCTTTAACTCAATATACTCACCTGAAACAAATAAAAATTTGCATATAAATATTATTTATATATTAATTATATATTTGATAAAAAAAATTAATTATTCAAAGAAAAAAAAGAAGGATCGTAAGTGGGTGCGATCTATATGTATCCATGTATACATAAATACACCCGAAATGACTGGTGCGAACGAGCCTAGACGAAATTATTGGGGCGAATTCATTATCTCGTCTCGGCGTATAGTATCATGATTTAAAGAGAAAAATAATTGAGTCTCCTTTCCGCGATCTTTATTTTTCTGTTGGCACTTTTTTTTCATTATACACAATGCCAAGAGTGAATAAAAGCGCGAAGAGAGAACGAAAGCAAGAAAAGGAATGAAAGCGACTGCAAAGTAAGAAAACGCCGGGGGAGTTTTCAGGAGGAGAATTCCTCCGGCCAGCGGCTCAGCGCGCTGTGCGGATATTACTTGAGAATTTCCATAAGAACACTTAATTCGCGTTTTCAACGGGGTCCAGTAACTCTTTCCTACCCCCATCTTTCTCTCTCTCTCTTTTTCTTTTTCTCTTTACTCATTTTTTATCAAGTAGCAAAAAATATTTTTCAGGCTCTTTTTATCATTCAACATCTTGGAAGTGAGGAGCCTGGCTCACTATCTGCGAGAGCTACTACTCTGAAAGTATATACCCCTAGAGGCCTGCCTACAAAGCCATTCAAGCCCCAAACCTAATTCAATGTAACGTATACATACACACACACACACACACACGTTGAAAGGGGCCAGAATGATAGAACGGGAAAATTTCGCTGGTTCCGGTTACTGGAGGAGCAACTGAATTGTGGGGGCTAGCTACGTATTCATGAACTATATTTTCCATGAAAAGTACATTTGGTTCGGGAAAAACCGCAAGCCTTTAGTGGATCGGAGCGCGCCCTCTTTTTACCGGCGGCGGTCGCCTTCTATCCTGCCTCCTCTCAAACATTTTTGTTATTTCTTTTTTCTCTCTCTCTCCTTCTCTCCACTATTCTCCATGCGTAGACTTTCGATAAAGAACTTGAGTGCTTACCCAGATTCTGTGCTCCTCTCTACTATACACTGCAATATCCGAAAAACTCGATCTTACAATACGACACGAGTTTTCTTTTCCTGCGATTACTAAAAAATACAAGATGATTAAAACTTAGCGATGTATTTGCTTCGAGCAAATTAGTTGCTCGAGATAAAAGGGTGAGTGTAAAATAATGGGGATGCCAAGGGAAAAGAAAAACTTGAACTCATTGAAAGTTAAAGTCGTAAAAACTAATTGAAACACTCGAAATTGTCTATTTAAAAATAAAAAGAAATGTTTAACCGAGTATTCGATAGACTTCAAATCAGGGTTTAGCAAAAGGTTGAAGAGAAAAAAGAGAAAATAAAAAGTTAAAAAAAAGAAATTTCGAATTTGATGAATTCAATAAATGAAGAATAATCATGTAATTGGAGAAAACTCATCAAGAGTTGGACAGATGGGACATTTAAGGAGGTAGGAAAGGGAGGAGAAGGAGAAGGAGGAGGGGGAGGTCCAGTCTTCAAATAGAGCTCGATGGATCGAGTTGAGAAGAGTTCGAACGAGCTTTCAAGTTTCTTGGTTGAAGTACGAAAACTTATTTAGCCGCGGCAGCAACTAGCGACCCCGAGAGTCTAGTTAAAGAAGAGTTGGCAGTAGCGTCGGTTAAATTAAAACGAGTGCAAGGCATCTCACGGAGGAAGGTAAGTAGAAGCCAATTCGGACCCTGACTGAAAGCTAACCTCAATACCTACCGAATAAAAGTATTTAAGACCAAAGCAAGCATACCGAAATAAAATATTAAAAACTTTCAAAGAAGAAGTAGAAGAAGAGAGAAAGATAGGCAGGGGATAAAATAAGCTTTCGTAATACTTCCCTTGTTTTTCGGTAATGTACCGATAATATTTTACCAGCATTATAAATCAGTATACATTTAATTAAAATAAAGCTTGAGCATTGTATTTTAAACGAGCTCGGTAAATAATGCGGCTTTGGGGCAGCGCAAACTTGATTTTCTCTTTAACCCGGGCTTTGTTGATATGCGGTTTTGAGGCGCTTCAAGAAGAATAGAAAAAAAAAGAAAAAAAATAGAACCAGACTCGCGAGGTCGAGAACAAGGTTTAGCTGCAAGCGATAGATGAGTAAAAAGTCGAATCTACTCTCGTCTCGGTTTTGGCCTCTTGACCATTAAAGAGGATGGTATAACGATCGATCGTTCCCGCGTATATGTGCCTAGACACGAGGAGGAAAACGAGAGGAAAAGTGAGAAAGGCGAGAAGCTGGGGATGGTGGTGGTGGTGGTAGTAGTAGTCTCTCTGAAATGGTCAACGGAAGCGTGAAATTCTCAATTTCTTTTTCCTCCTTTGCCAGGAGGGCAGCGCTTGAGAGAGGAGAATATCCTCCTTGCTTCTCGTGCGCGCATCCCACGGAGAGCTATCGCAACTGTCCTTTCCGTTCGACTCTTCTCTGCTTATCCTTCTTTCTCCCTCCCTCACTCCCTGCCACCTTATTTTTCTTACTTGCTCGCTCGAAATTCTCTCTTCAATGCACTCTGACTTCACGGCTGGCTCGATCTACATGCATACTATATTTCGAGATTTATTTCGTGTATTTTCCAGAAGCGGCTCTCCTGCAAAGTGGCGAATATCTTAAAAATTTTACGTTCTACCAAGCAGCCGTACATTTTTAGCTTACGAATCGAAGAGTTTTATCCTGCCGTATAAAAACCTGCCAGAGTCACGAAATTAAAGTATTACAGGAGAGAAAGAGAGTGTATTTTTTTTCCGACGCTGAATTCACCTCACGTTCTTAATTTCATTTTTGATATATACCTACCAACAGTAAATATTTACAATTTTCAGTTGGTTTTTGTCGGGTAAATATATAGATGATAAGAAAACGATATCGACGACAATATTTTCAAACGTCTGCTCTAACCAAGTTGTGGAGAGACAAATAATTCTGTATTTTTTGTTCAATATAATAACTAATTTTTATAAATAAGAGGGAAATACATTTTTCCACAATTTTATATTTTTTTATGGAAACAAGAGTGCCATTATAAAATGACTTTTGCATGCCATAACATATACCTAGACATTTCGCAATGAAAATGTTACGTAATTTATGACATTAGTTAAATATTTTCTTCCATCATTCTTTTCGCCGTCCTGAGTGATATAAACAATTCCGCAGGCTGTTGAAAGAGACGACAGAAGCCAGTTGCGCTTTTCAATAAAGCTTTTTTCGTCTAGAGGTGAAAAAGGAAAAAAAAGACGTTTGGAAGGTAGGAGAAAAAAAATCAAGGTTTGTGGCAGAGAGAAGGAAGGACGAGAGAAAAGAAGGAAGATGCGCGCTTAATGTGAAACTAGGGTGGTAGGGTGGTATAGTAGCGCAGTAAAATCACCGGAGAGGAGGAGGAGGAGGGAGAGGAGGGAAAGGAATGCGCTTCAAGAGAATTTGCCTTCCTCGCGTGCGCGCCTGCTCTCTTTTTCTCTTTATCCATCTCTCTCTTCCTCTGTCTGCTCAGCCTGCTGCATAGCCGGGAAACTAGTTCGTTTAAAAAATTTTGCACAGCCCTCGTGCCGATGGGAAGAGAGAGAGAGAGAGAAAGAGAGGGAGAGTGAAGGTGTGTGCGAGTAGAGCCAGGCAAGCAAGCAGGCAGGCAGGTCAGTTGGCTCAAGTATATACGGCAAACGCCCTGGCCTGAAAAAGCCTGAACTATTTTCGTAGAATCGAGATGCAGTCGTCTATAAGAGCGATTTACAATCGCTTGTAACTTTCGTGCTCGTTGATGTCTCGTAAAGTGCAATCTCTGTGAGCAGCAGCAGCAGTAATGCACGCACGAACGTACGTACGTACACACACGCACACCCTCGTTGCTGGTGTGTGAGCGTGAGCTGCAGGACAAGGTGGGGGGAAGGTAAGGTGCGGCTTGAAATTCCGAGCTTCTCCCGCCGCCAGCTCTCCTTTGGACGCTCTCTCTCTCTCTCTCTCTCTCTCTCTCTCTCTCTCTCTCTCTCTCCCCCCCCCCCTCGTCCTCTCCCCCTCCCCCCCCCCCCCGCGCTGGCCCCCCCCGCCCCCCGCGTCGGGTCCTGCCGCACGAGAGAGGAGTATAAGGTAAGAGAAGGAGGAGGAGGAGAAAGAGCGAGATAAACAGCGCCACGAGGAGCCAGTCCAGCTCTCCAGGAAAGTGAGTCTACGAGAATGGGGTGTGCCTGCCCTCCCTTTACCCGCTGCTGCTGCTATTTCTGCAGCGATTTCTTCGAGTGGTGTATGTGCGCGGGCTCGGAGTCTTGGATATCGCACTCGAATTACGCTTCGACGAGTTTGAAGAAACGACTTTCGATTGAAACGTCGAGAAGAGCCAGATACTCCCATCCTTCGATTCACGTACCTCCGCCTTCTATTCTCCCTCTCCGCGAATACGACGAAGACGACGTCGATGCTGGATGAGTGAGAGAGAAAAAGCATCATTCGGCCACTTCTTCCAACCGATTCTTATATTCCGTACGTGGCGCCAGGCTGTCTTGCTACTTTCAGATTCGTGTCTGTCGTATCGAGCTGGACGCTTGGATTTTCGCACGTCTAGAACGCCTTGACTTCTCGCATTTTCTTTCTCTCGACGAATTTTATACCCGCGAGCTTGCCAGATTTTTCAAACATTTTTTTTCTTTAATTTCAAGTATTTCGATGAGTTTAATAAATTGGCAAACTTTTTTTTCTATTTACAATTTCTTCATTTTCATTGGCTGATACCAACATCATTTGCTCTATTTCCAAGTAAAAAAAAAAATCAATCAAATAATTATTACAATTTTTCACATACAACTAACAAGAGAGAAATAATCGTTAATATTTTTCAATTTTCCACTAGAGCTTTTCCAAAAGAAATTAGAAATAGCATCAACGTTTTAATCAAGTTTATTTAATTTTCTTTAAGTGGAATCGGCCAGCGTTAAGGCTTTCAAGAATACGAGGGCTAGGTGGAAAGACGATAATCCGACCAATTACAGGATCGATAAAACTATTGTAGAATACATAGGTAGCTTTCTATACCTTTACAAAAGGTACACACTTTCAGAGGAAGATCCTTATTTGAAAAAGAACTTTATCTTGGAATGTTCGTTCGCTTCTTGTATCAAGTGAATAAAAACATCTTATTTATTATGAGGCTGCCAAGTTTTTTAATCAAGAGCAAAAAGTCGATAAAAACATTAAAAAATATAGATTTTTTATTTTGTTAAAAAGGAATTCAATTGTCACAGAGCAATTTAATTATATTATTAAATTTTTTCATCGCACCGCATGAAAGAATATGTACCAAAAATATTAATGCACCTACATGAGTATATTACTTATTATTCGGAGTAAAAATTAAAAGAAAAAAAAAATTTTTTTACGAACGAATCGTTGCAATAAAAAATTCAAACGCAAAATAAGAAAAAGCAGAGGTTGTTTATGACGACAGAAAAAAGACGGCATAAAAAGCTCTTTTATAAGCGTGAAGCGGCAGCGGCACTCAACATATTTTTATCATCAGTGCATCAGCATAGATAATGTAAAGACAGGCTCTTTAAGCTGGCTCGCTTTAAAAGCTATCCCGCACTGAAAATTTACATAATGACCTTTTTATATATACGTATGTATAACTATACGTACAGGAACGAGGAGTAGGCAAACGTAATAATAACAGTCTCTTTTCTATCGCTAGATAAACCGGATAGGGGGAAGAAAAAGGAAGAAATAGAGTTGGGGATCGTCACTACTCCAGAGAAGCTAAGCGGCGGAGTTGCAGTCCTCGAGGAGCAGCAGACCTACTGAATTATCCCTAATTCGTTGCTGCAGCACTGATGACCTCCTGGCAGGTCCCACGCGTCCTCGAGCAGCTCGCTCGAAGCATTTCGCAGGTAGGATAGCCCTCTATCGAGAGGGCTCTGCCGTGCCTACCCCTTCATACTCTCCGCGGTTCTATTAATACTCCAAGCTACTTAGTGTCTTGAGCGCTTACTACTTAGCGTCGTCGTGGCGTCGGTGGTAGCGGCGCGCGGTCTAGAGCACTGGCGTCGACGGCACTTCTGCGGGGATGTATCACCACCACCACCACCAACACGCGCGCACTCACGAGCGAATACGAGCGACACCCCGCATGCATAATATAACTTAGCCGATGGAAAGCCTCGAGCAAGAGAGCAGCAGCCTTCAATATCGAGGCGCTCGATCGAATATCTTCGGGAAATTCCAAAGCTTCGAGGTAAGTCTCGTGTGTGGCTGCTGCCGCTGCTTTGTACTGTATGTTCACGTATATTACGTTCTCTTACTCTTGTTCTCGGAAGCCGTGCTTGCCCGAGCATCTTTTAAAGCATTGATCGGATGTCTTATTTGTGCGTGTGTAACTTTCGGCGACATAGAGGTGTACCTATGTTCAGAGTTTTATGGATAGAAGGGTTTGGTGAAGGGGGGGGGGGGGGGGGGGGGGGGTGGAGAATTTTGTTGGGAAGGCGGGGCCTGTCGGACGGGACCCCCCTGATTTTTTTGTTTTTTTTGGATTTGGGGGGGGAAGGATCAGGCGTTTCTTCTTACCTCGCCCGCTGTTCGTCTCTCTCTTTCTCAAACCGCTCTTACTCTTCCTTCATTGCAACGGAACAAGTAACTTTAAGATGTACTTACGATGGCGGTGGGGGGAGGGGCAGGGGGTTTGGAGAAAAATGTGCGGTACAAGAGTAGAGTACCGCTGAATTTCCTTTAGCGGCTATTATTAGATTCGCCGGGCTGTGTTCAAATGTGCGCCACCGCTACAAGAAATTCACACACATACATGCATTCGTAACTATATATAATATTTCTCTGCCTTGTCTTACATTATACCGAGCTGAGAGAATTAACCGCTCAAAATTTTAGAGTACCATTGAAATCCCAGATAATTTTCGAATAATTATGAGTAATATTACTACTACTGCTACTACTACTACTACTACTACAACTACTACGAGAATGAAGTTACGCGCAAAACATATTTAAGACACTGACAAAGGTTAAGACCAAAATTGACTTAAGTACAGCCTGTTCAAGCGAAATTTTCTTAAGTGAATAAGGAATGAAGTAATTTTAATGCCACTGAAATAAAATCCAAGCTCTTCTCCTCTCTTATTATTACCACCTTGCTTCATAATTATCTGGCAGACAGATTATTACGTAACTTGAGCTAACTTCGAAATCGATCCCATTATGTTACGTTTTTGGATAAATATTGATACAGAAGTAGATAGCTGCGATAGATATCATACTCCATCTTTTATGTTATTACAGCAACTGAATTCGTTTTCGCATGATAGCTAAGAGATAAGCTTTTACGTAATTTTTCCTACACAATAATACTACATATACAAGTAGATAGCATGCCTATAAGTGAACATTAAATACGCTTCAGGCGCTGAAGAATCACTTGAGAATAAAGACTTGGTAGCTTTTCAAGATGGCTGCATCTTGATAACCAATACATGCGCGAAAATATGTGAAAGCTCACGGCTTAAGCCTTCTCACCGATACACGACTCACTCTCTGCTCTCTCTCTCTCTCTCTCTCTCTCTCTCTCTCTCTCTCTCTCTCTTGTACGACGATGCTTATGAGCATGCCACTTTTACATGCTTCGATAAAGTCTCGTATAACTCCATCAAACTCACGTACATACACGATGATGTTCATATTCTGATCCGTGCAATTTACCTGCTAAGCACATATATGAGTAATTCCACAAAAAAGGGGTAGTAGTTATATGGTTCGAAAAATAAAAATTTTCAATTTCGAGGTACGCTCCTGATTGAGGGCGCATTTTCTTCGTTAAGTCATATATACTTGAAGAAAAACATTGGTGTCACGTGATCTTTACGATGTGACACCCTTTTTTAGGCTTACCTTACTTTTCCCATATAACTCCATGTTAAAATTAACAACATATAGCTAATCTCTCACTGTTTCACTCATAACCTTGTTTCTAAAGGAGATAGAAAAACGATTCAAAAAAGAAATTAAAGTGCTATTGATAGGCTTCAATTTCTTTTTTTAATGAATCTTCCACCTATCTTAGAAAAAAAGTTACAGACAAAACAGTATAAAAACACGTAATTCAAAATTTCCCGATGAAATAATATTACAACCATTCAACAGGAAATTGTGAATAACGTGTATTTATACTGTTTTGTCTGTAACTTTTTTTCTAAGATAGGTGGAAGATTCATTAAAAAAAGAAATTGAAGCCTATCAATAGCACTTTAATTTCTTTCTTGAATGATCTTTCTAATTATTTTGGAAAAAATATTATAGGTGAAAAAGTTATGAGTGAAACAAGGTGAGAGATTAGCTGTTGTTGATTTTAACATGGAGTTATATGGGAAAAGTAAGGTAAGCCTAAAAAAGGGTGTCACATCGTAAAGATCACGTGACACCAATGTTTTTCTTTAAGTATATGACCTAACGAACAAAATGCGCCCTCAATCAGGAGCGTACCTCGAAATTGAAAATTTTTATTTTTTCAACCATATAACTACCCCTTTTTTCTTTAAAAGATTTTTTGAGTTTAACACTTGTTTGAAGAGTTATTTATGCGCCACAGACATTAACGTCATTGAAAAAAAAAAAATATTTTTTTAAAAATCCTTGATCTTTTTCTGTTTAAAGAACAATGTTTTTTCGTTGACGGTTACCAGGAGGACTAGCTTGGTGTTCTTCTGCCGAAAAGAAGAAACTCCACTTTCCCCAAAAGAGGGGACGGAGACAAAAGAACGGAGGTGGTACGCGCATTAATTCTTCTTAAGTTCAAGAGTCATTTATATTAATGCGGGTCTAATTAATAATTGTTAAAGTGCACAGGATCTACGTCCTTACCAAGCAAACGGAGAGTACTTAGAGGGTGCGGTAAACCGTCTTGGCGTGTTGAACCCGCGCGCGTGAAAGCCTTAGAAGAGAGAAAGAGAAAGAGATAACCAAGGGAGAGAGATTCAGACACTGGAAGAAAGGACACCGAGGGCGCGGCATTAAATTCCACTTAGTCGCGGACACAGTGGTACGAGTGACGCTGCTCTGCTCCACACGGAAACCGGAATGGCCTAGACGTCGACAGGAGCACGACGACGACGACGACGACGGCGACGACGGCGACACTTAAGACGAAAACGGTAACGTCAAGAAAGAGACTCTCTCGTTAGCATTGCCAATTAGGACTTCCTGCACTTATGGGGATTCAAGCCAAAGACAGATTTTCTCTCCATCTCCTCTCGAATGAGATGTGCAAATACAAACGTGTCTTTGCATAAAGCCTCTGTCTTTCCCTTGCATGCATGTAAATTCATCTCTCATCCCCCCCTCTTACTTGATCAACGCATTTTAATAATTATAGATCATAAGAATTATTCTTTAGCTTGCCGCGAGCTCTTAAAATTCATATCGTCTATAATCCAGATTTTGCAAGTTACAAATGTGGGTAAATGCAAAAAAAAAAAAAGGAAATACTGAAAGTTTATCGTCTCGATTTTAAATCTCAAAACTAAATCTGACATGAGAGAAACCCGATTAAAAGCAGACGTGCAGGAAGGAAGACGAAGACGAAGGGGGGGGGGGAGGGTGGAGGAAAGGATAAATATGGAGAATTTTGAAAATTGAATCATAAAGTATGATATAACAAATAAAGCGGTTAAGTGGATTTTTGAAAGTAATTCGATAAACTGTTTTCCTCGGCGGAGGAACCACCAAAGTTTCGATTTGGGCGGAGAAGCGTTTCGAGCGCTCTCGCCGCGAGCTATTCGGAAGATGCTGTGGTAAGCGCTTTCGCTCTCTCTCTTTCTCTTTCTCGTCATCGATAAACGTTTGCCTTGGCAGATAACGTTATTTTCCCAGCACGCGCCTGCAAGCAGATTTTACCTTGCACACAGCCCCCGAAACAAAACAGGCTCTGTTATATCCTGCTAGTAGTCTTGGCTCACCGATAATAAGATATCGGCGACGTTTAATTAACGGGCTGGATTCGCGAAGCCAGGCTTGCAGACTAGGGAAGATAGAAAGAGAAAGATGGAGGGGGAGGAAAAGCTCGCGAGGGATTGGGAGCCGATATTACCGCATAATTGCCGAGGCAGCGGCAACGGCGGCGCTGGGAAGCAGGTGCACTTGTGACTCTCGGGGCTTACACGAGCTAGAGCATGCGCGCGCGCGCGCAAACTTTCCCAGTAAAAATTATCTTCTTTCACTGGTAATAAACGCCAGCCAAACTAACTTCGGCCTCTCTCGTGAACCCTTGAATTATCAATGGCTTTCTCCTCCCCCCCCCCCCGCTCCACAACCTCACCTCTATACCAATAATCCTACTTTTACCCTATTCCGGATTAACATCGCCAAGGTCGTTAAAACTTTTTCATAAAATCCACTTTCTTTTCTTCTACAAAATTCCTTTGATATTCAATATTTTTTTTCTAATTATCTTGTTACCGAATATTATTTTATTATCGAGCATGATAAATATTCTAAATTTTGAAAAAATAATAAATTTTCAATGCTCACAGAATTTTCTATGCAATATGAATATACGTATGCAATTTGAAATTTAATAAAATAAAAAAAATTCCAAGTTCTTTCTCATAAAATTTAAAAAGAAAATTATGCACGCGAGACACGCTCTGCATATAGGTATAACTTACACAGGTACACGTTACTTACGCAGCTTGTATCTATTAGCTTGCGATAAAGTTAAATAAATTCAAAGTTTACGAGATAGTTGAAACTTATTATTAAAATAAGCGAGTGAAAAAAGTTATCTAAAAAGTTAAATGGCAAGAGACGCGCAACAACAAGAGGGTATAGGTGTGTGTGTGTGTGTGTGTGTGTGTGTTTGTATATCTAGTTTGAATCTTGTTACAAGCTAAATATTTTCCTCATTTCTGCCGCCGCCTCTTCCTCCTCATTTGCATTTGAATCCGGATCAGAGGTACCTACGCAGTACTAAAAGACTTGAATTTCAAAGTGTCACAGAGCAGCGATACTCAGCAGAGCCGCCAAACAATTACGCCTATCTAGCCACCATTTACTTTTGTGTGTCGGATAATTTATATTTATACCTCTATATATATATATATTATATACAAGCACACGTGAAACTGGTATCCAAAGCCTGGGTGATAAAAATAGATAACGTAGAGCGAGATCGAATTCTAAAAAGCTTCGAAAAAGTGAATAAAATGAATATGACGAATTAACGATGGATAGGTTTGAAGTTTGAGGCATGGAGAGAAAAAAAGCCGATTCGAATGGGGTGAGAGGGAGAGTGAAGCGAGGGTATAGAATAACGACGAAAACGAGGAAATAAGAGACGAGAGAAAGATTTTGCGGCAGACAGAGAGAAATAGAGAGAGAGAGAGAGAGAGAGAGAGAGAGCTCTCTAAGGTACTTTTCACGGTAAAATGACAGAACGTGAAAATCGAATTCGTCTACTACGAGTCGCCGTAATCCGAGAGGTTCTTTCGCAGCTGCGTCGGAACTGCCAATCCTACTGGTTATCTGCCTCTTCAGGTTAAAAAGCATCGAAAGCTCGTCCTTCTGACGTCATTGCTTCGATGCCTAGCTGCTATCTCTCTCTTTCTCTCTTAAAATCTATTTGCATATGAATTTGCACAGAGCGAATTTCATCCGTTTCCATTTTTTCTTTTCAAAATCTTGTACAGTAATCGAGTTCTAAAAAAATTTTAATATTAATCAATAAATTATATATTACGTAAAACTAAAAGATTTCATCAGCTAATTTATCGAGAAAGAGAGAGAGAGAGAGAGAAAAAAAATGAATAATTGTGATTAAGATTTACTTGTAAAAAATTATCGTAAAATAAAAAGGAATTTCATACATATTCTTACATAATGTAGTAATATTACGTAAGACGTTGTATATAAGCTTATAGGAATCTAAATGTAATTTGGTAGCCCTAAATGGTGAGAGAGAATCCCGAAGATATCAGTTATCCAACGCCGCATCACTACGTAATCTGAGGATCTTTGGCAAAGCTACCTGACCTCTTCCTGTCGCTCTAATTTAGCTGAGATGATAGTCTCGTAAAGCGTAAGGATTTCGCTGCGTTCCATATTACTGATATGAATTTAGATTTGGAACTGGATGCTTTACTACTTTTCGAAAACAAGCATCGTTATACAGCTTTATTAAATTCATAATTTAAAAGAAGAATGTATTGAAAAATTTTTATTAAGTAGATTTTTAATCTTTTAGCATTGAATTTTTGGAACAAATTTCATCTGAGTACTGAAAATGCAGGTGCAGGGGGAGGAGGGATGAGAAAGAAGAATGGCATGCAAAGAAAATGAGAGATTGCTGCCGGTGCAGGGAATGTAAAAGAGAAGCAGCGGGCCGTGGCATGTGGTGGTGGTGGTAGTGGTAAGCATAGTCCAGCGCCCGACTGACCGGCTGTCCGGCACACGCGTTTGCAGAAGGATGGGTATAGGAGGAGGAGGAGGAAGAGAAGCGCCGCCGGTGCCGACCGAACCTTTGTCATGTGCGCCCGTGCGAATTTGATTACGCTTGCTACACGTGCGCGCGAACCAGGCCAGGAGAGCGCCGAAGGCGACAATGCTAGGCTTTCTCTCTCTCTCTCTCTCTCTCTCTCTCTCTCTCTCTATCCCTCTTACTGATCGAAGAATGGGAGAGGGAAGTGAGCACGTGCATCATGCATTTAACGGCCTTCGGAAACCCTTTTAATAAACACCCACGTCGCGTCCCGCGTCGGGCCTACGCATCCACGCTGTCTTATAATTATTTTTTCGCTGACTATTTGCGATGATCACCAACAAAAGGCATTTTTATCCGGTCTTTCGCAGAGCAGAGACGATTGGTGGCACGCACCACGTCCAGCTGCGTTAACGAGCTACGGCAAGCTGCCCGCTTCCTCCACCACTCGTAGCCCAGGTATCCTCGTCGTCGCCGAGGATAGTCGATTCTGACTACTCTACTGTGTGTGCGGCCTTCTATCTTCACGGCAAACCGGCAAAATAGGAAAACGTGCAAAGAAAATTCGCGGTGCTAAGGCACTTTAGCCAGCCAACCATCCAGCCAGCACAATAACCGGAAATGGCTACGTGCTTGAAATAACGAAATGCGCGCGGGAGAAGACGGAGCTCTCTGCCAGTGCTTCTCGTCTACTCCTTCTCGGTGTCGAACTAAATGAAGTCTCGAGAGCGGAAGGGAATTGCTGCCGGGCCCCGAGATGATGCGCCTTTCAATCTGCGGGCAAACACACTTCCAGAACTCTCGAGCCCCCCCCCCCCACCTCCCCCTCTTCCCGACTCTCTTGCACACGTCATACTACGAGACGCCAATCTTTGGCTTCCCATCTTGCACTGTCCTGCTGTTTGACTTTGCCACAATAGCTTGCTACCTATATATATCGCTGTCGATCCGACCGCTCCTCCATCTTCTCCTTCTCAGTCTGATATGCTACTGCTGCCAAGAAATTAAAACAACGTATAAATATATAGCAATGACTTATATCTGCGCAAATAGACACACACACACACACACACACACACACACACACACACACACACACACACTCGAGATAAAATTATTATCGTCTAATATAATAGTCGATTATCTCAAATTCTTATCTTTCGGTATTTGCCCGTCTGAAACTTATTCGGATGCGAAGAAGAACCACTGGAAGGGAATATTTGACAAAAAGCTCTGTAGTTTATATGTAGAATGTTTGCGAACGCGAGACTTTCGTCAATTTTTTTTCTCTTCCCGTCGTCGCTTGTAAGCCCTGTTTGCGTAACAATAACATATCGATAGGGACCGCCAAATAATATAAGGTGGTAGCAGTATCGAGTAATAATCCGTGTGCTGCTCACGGATTATTAAAACTGACAAATTGCGCAGGGTAGCAGCAGCTACTACCCCTCACCTCACCCTCAGCAGCTGTTTTTATCAATAGCTAACCAGGCAGAACGTTAAATTTAAAAAATAGAGCTATAAACTCGAGGACAGGCGTAATAAATTATGAGAATCTTCGAGACTCGCGTCACGAGACATTCAGCTCGGAAAATCGCGCGCTCAAGCTCGAAGACAGATTCTTCAAGGGAGGAGGAGGAGGAGGAGGAGAAAACGAGCGGACAAGACGCGGCGAGGCAGCGCAGTAAGGGAAGAGGGTGGAGAGGCAAAAACAAGATGGCGTGTTTGTCAGGGGCGCGCACGTATCATGCGAGCCGACTTGTGCAGCCAGGCTCAAAGCGATGAAACCGAGGAGCAGGGGACGACGAGCTGCCAAGAGCAAAAGACAAGGAGAGAAGGAGAGAGAGAGAGAGAGAGAGAGAGAGAGAGAGTTAGAGAGAGTGAGTGAAAGCAGCACACGCAGGGGGCCCGGTGTTTTGCCTTTACGGCGAAGCCGCCGGGCTAGCCTTTGCCCTTTTGAGATTACGACCGAGCCGTAAAACGCTGAAGTCAAAGTTTACCCAGGACAGAGGAACGTTTGCTCTCTCTCTCTCTCTCTCTCTTTCTCTGTGACGAGGGAGCATGAGGTTTGCCTGCACCTTGCTCTCGCTTCAAAGAAAACACCCTCGCTCTTCTGTGCTTTTTTTTTTCATCGTATACCTACAGCTACATTGTTGCATGTGTGGCAAGGCTTGAGTCACGAATTACTGTATCGGTAAAAGCTTTCTTCGCCATACCTGTGCAAGCTCTTTTTTTAACGACACTTGAAGTGCTTACTAAACTCACTCGCTGTTTCAACTGCAACACACTGTCAAGTCTTTTTCAGTTTGGAAAATAAAATTACTCATTTTTCACGTTTTAATGTATATAGCTAATGATACTCGAATCGAAAATAGCCAAGTTGTTTAAAATAAATAAATAAATAAATAAATATGTAATGAAAAAATAATGTTTTGATGTATAAACTACGACTGAATGAAAGATTTAAAAGAAAGTATCTACCAGCTGGGGGGGGGGGGGGGCGAAAGAAGTGATCTTTTTGTTCCGTCTTTTGTCTCCTTCACGGTGGACGTTTAAATTTTACAAAGTTGAAAACAGAAAAAGTAAGCGGAACATTTTTCTTCGGCAGCAGTAAGACAAGCTTATGGAGGGACAAGTCTACCACCAACATTGGTAGCAGCAGTAGCAGCACATGAATTTCTTTCTCTCTCTCTCTCTCTCTCTCTCTCTCTCTCTCTCGCCAACTTTTCGAAAGTCAAGACATTGTGGCCACCAGCGCCGTGCGCAACCTTTGTCCTAAATGATAAACTTTGCCCCTAGGATTTTTACGCAAGAAGTTTCCCTTTAAACCGACTTGGCGATAGGGAAAGCGCGAGCCTCCGTCCCATGACTTCTTTTCCTCTTTTGTTTTTTCCTTATTTTCAAACTCAAGAAATGTGTGTTAACCTTACGCGTCCGAATATGTCAATATGACAAATATACTGAAAAGTCGCTTTATCGTAACTATGAGTTATTTTATTTAATAAAAATAAGCCCGGTGTATCAAATAACAGAGTAAATAGCACGTTACATAAATCTGATACTTTAAAAAATATATAAAAATACTGCCTCTTGTTCTCTTTGACGCAGGCATCATTTATAAATTGCAAGCTCAAGCAAAGAATAATATTTCGGAAATTTGAATTTTAAATAAGTACTTTTATAATTCACGTTCAGGTTAAATTCATTAAAATTATGTAGTGACAATTAAAACAATGCAAAGCCAAGCTCCCAATCCCTTGTAAAAAGACATCAATAAAAATCGAATACTACACGATGTGATTTTAAATTTAATTAATCTAAAACACATTGCTACGTATTAAATTTTGACAAAAATTTATTCATTTATATATTATCAAATTAACAAGTATTTGATGTATTTTTTAAATTAAAAAATTGTGCGAGCAAAGATACATTTAAGCCGCAGTGTAAATCATCGCGCCTGTTATCTCGCCAGCCATAAAAGGAGGTCTGAGAGAAGAGAGTGTGAGAGAGAGGGAGCTGTTATTACTAGTATTGAATGAAGCACACAATGCGATGTCGCGCAGCAGTAATTGAATCGGGCAAAATTAATTTCATCCGCTGTTGCCCCTTTCCTCCATCCATTCTCAAACTTTGCAAGTCGGAAGGTCTGGTTGGGCGCTTCTGGCCAGATTCAAAAGCACCAAACTACAAGCACTACTCGAGGGACGTTGTCGACGTCGTCGTCGTCGTCGTCGTCATCGTCCTCCTCGTCCTCGTCTAGCTTGCGTCTTCGTCACTCTCGTCTTTCAAAACGACATTACGAGATGAATTGCTTTGCATCTTAAGAAGTCGTGCGGCGCAAAACACGAAATGTAGTACTTTAAAGTGAATGCCCCCCCCCCTCCCCCCTTCTCTTTTAATTTATCTCATAGAAAGGCTAATAAACTTTCAACTCGGATCTATGTCGAGAGAAAACCGTAAATAGACCACCTTTCAACTGCCAGCTGAATTAGCAGTTTTCAATATTAGTGGGATTTTATGCAACCAATTTTAATGAATTTAACTATAAATAAGCTCTTTCAATCTTCAAGATTAAAAGAACACTTTTTGGATAGACCTTTTTTTAGTACGTTAAATAAAATATGTTTTTCAAAATTTATATTTTGAGCTTATACTCACTAATTTTAAAAAAAATTTTAATCATTAAATATGTTATTTAAAATGGGAATTATGGTAAACTTTGCCGCTTGATGTATTTGATAATGTCAAAATAGAAACATGATTCACTAGTCTGGATAAATAAATGGGGAATTGTTTTTTGAAAAGCTAGAAGCTTAATGTTGCAAGATAAGAAATTTTACGCAATTTAATTTGAGCAAGCTCGCGCACACGCGGGGGCATGTGTACGAGACACGTGTCGAGAAAATTTATCGAGGAGAAATAAAATTTCGCAATGACGTCTCGCTACTGTAAATATTCCATGACAATACTTAAGCGCAGCATTGAATTCAATGCGACTAGTAGTAGTAGTAGTAGTAGTAGTAGTAGTAGTAGTAGTAGTAGTAGCAGTAGGAGTAGTCGCGTGCGCCGTGCGCAAATCGACCACCTTCGAGAGTGAAACAATGGAATTTATATCTGCTCGATATATATGTATAGACACCCCGAGAGAAGAAGAGACAAACTGCAAAAAATCTTGCCTCCGACTGAAGAATGCGACTCGCTCCTGCCGTCTCCTCTATTATCTCCCGCCCTTTTCCTGGATATACCACCCCCCTTCCACCGCTCACCCCCAGCCGACCGACCACCTCCTTCTCTTTTTACCATTTTCCGCTTCCTCTCTTGTTTTTCCTCTTCCTTGAGGACGACGAAAGAGAATGGGAGGATAGAGGGGAGGAAGAGGAGGCGCAGAGAGAAAGAAAGATATCGCGTCATTTTCCATTGACAAACCGGAGCGGGAATCGATTAGCTTCCCGCGCCAGCGGCTACTGCATGCCGGATTATCATACAAAAGGATTTCCCGCTTTTACTTTGCTCCGATGCAAATTCCCCTTCCCCCAGTTCCGGATTGACTCGCCTCACCTGTTTCCTTCCATCCTTCTCTCTTTTTTCTTTCTTTTCTTCTTTTCTTTTTCTTCTTATTCATCTACTTTTTTTTTCATCTCTTCTTCACGCTCTTATTTTTACCACAGATTTTAAAATAATTGTTTTGCGACAAAATTTCAATGTGAAAACTGACAATAAGTTGTTATTTTTATTATTACTAAAAATTTGTTATTTATAACATGAAACGTAAATTATTATTGATAAACGTTGATAAAAATTACGTTTTAAATAATTATACAATTGAACATTTGAGATATTTCTAAAAAATTTTAAATTCTATCAAGCAGAAGTCACTTAATATAATTTATAATTGTATAGAAATAAATTTTGAAAGTCATTAATTTTTAAATAAAATTAAACATACATCTATCTTCAGTTTTTAATATTGAAAGATAATAATTTAATGCATCAATACATTATTAATGTGAACACAATATGAATATACTGTATTTAATTTCAGGCGAATTTTTAGTTTAGCTTAAATCTCTTCTCGTCAAGATGAAATTAAAAATCCGGTAGAATCGAAAAGCAATCAAATCTATTTAAAGCATTCAATAATATAATCTAGCAATATTCAAGGCAAGCAAGAACTACGAAACAAGTGCAAATATGCAGGGGATTAAGGAATTCAATTTTCGTAACTTTGCTCGATTTTTACTGATCCGATGGAGCTTCAAATTTCATATCGAGAAGATTGAGTAGGGCCAAATGGAAAAAAGAGAAGAGGAAGTGGCTCGATGAAATAATTCAGATTATCGGCTGGCTCATTTATAAGAGCCCGAGAGCGGTTGCTCGGTGACAAAAAGAGAAAAAAAATTAAATTAAATGCATAAACGAAAATTATTATTTTTTTTTTTGTATTCGTATACGTATGTAGTTATGTATACCGCGCATATATCTTAACTTTCTTTCAAGCACTGTTTAGTTCTTTTACTTTATTCGTTCCTTGCGGCTTCTTCGATTGTACCAGTTGTTCTCTTCCACCTACTAAGTAAAGCGGAATGCCAAATATCCACAGGTTGTTGATTTGGGCAGCTATGTGTATGTATGCACGCATGCATGCATGCATGTATGTGTACACGTTTATGTGACAAGTATCTGTAGCCGATAGTATTAAGGAGACGCACTTCAATTTAATGAAACATTAACGAGCTTGATGTAGTAGCTAGATTTAAATTATTTATTCTCCGATAAAATGGAGAGCCTCCTAATGGATTTCTATGAAATCAGCAATACGATCGATTAGAAGGCAAAATGACCAACACAAAAGTAAAGGAATAATTTTTTTTTTTTTTATAGCACGCGAGCACTACTACTGCTAGTAGTGCTGCTAGTAGAGTAACATTTTAATTTGCTTATATTTTTATGAACTTCTTCATAACTATATATACGTGTTGTATATAAATATGTGCATGTGTATAATATGTACATACGTATATATAAGAGCAATATTTATTATGTAATAAAATGTAAATGTAGAAATATGAGACCCGATAAAGGCTGCGATATAGAAGCGCGCAATGTCGTAAGTCATTGGCGTGTTCATGCCCGGCGTAAATCACGTATTCAGAGTGACTTTTGTATGCGCGTTGCTGCTGCTGCCTCTGCTGCCGTTATAGATTTTGTTGATGCTGTTGAAGCTATAAAATAGCAGGGGTAGAAGAGTGTAGTGTGTGTGTGTGTGTATGTTTGTATGAGTGTATGTGTGTGAGAGAGAGAGAGAGAAGGGAAGGGGTGAAATAACGCCAGGTCGGGTTTGCGGTGAGGATTGTGCAGAGAGCTGGGTACGTACATACACACATACACACATACACACATCTCCAATGGAAATACGTACTTGCAGGTGAAAATTGCTGTTCAGAAGCGAGAGCGCAAAGCTTGAATCTATCAATTTCGCTCTGAATGCTGCTGTAAGGCAATACTCCAATAGAACCGTAAAAGGGCTGGAAAAAAGAGAAAAAGTGCGGTGGAGAGGTGGAGGAGGGGGTAATACAGCTGATGCTGGAACAGCGGTATCGACTGATGCTTTTGCAGCTGCTACTCGCTAATCTACTAAATCGGATTGTAAATAGAGAAATTTACTGATAGTAACTTTGACGTGGCAGGGTGTGTGTAATGTACCGTCGATCCATTATCTATTCGATGATGTAACTAAACTTTTGTATCGATTCACCGCGAATGTTTATCTTTTAAACTAAAAGCCCTATTTCGATCATATTCTCTAAATAGTTATTTTATTTAAATAAGAATGAACATTTTTTAGTACAAAATATAAAAAAACTGAAAAGATTATCTTAATATTTTTTAGCACATGTGTAGTTTAACGCAACGAATATAATTGCTTTGTAGAAGTATTTTATGATACATTACTAAAATATAAGTAGAACATGTACAGGCATAGTCAGACAGGCCCACCCCAAAATACCTTATGAAAATAATAAAAAAAAAACACTCTCTACCGACGACTGTTTTCGCACGTTGCTTTGGCATATATGACTCGTCCTGAGCACTAGAGTATATTTGGCATGCACACATGCACATAAAAACAAACACAAACACACACACATACACACACAGGTATTAAAAATCCAACGACACCTGAGCCCAAGGAGAAATTTTCGTCTGCTGCAACATGCAAGCTCGAGTGCGTTTGGTCGGAAAAGAGAGGCTTGCAATAATCCGTAAGCCAGCCATCCTCTTTTCCTCGTAAAATCTCCGACTGTTCGGTGCGCGTATCACCTGGGATTCTTTAGCGCAAGAGCTGTGTGCTAACCTGGCTCGACCGACCGGAAAATCCACCAACCTGACAAGCAAGAGAAACACTGCATTTTCCAGTTGCAGATTTGACTGCTCTCGAAGAGCTCTTTCTCTCTCTCTCTCTCTCTCTCACCTTTCCTATTATATCCCCCATAATACGACCTTATCCTGACTCTTTTCTTTTTCTTCTTCTTCTTATTCTTTTTTTGCGAAAAACCTCAAGTTTTGTTTTTTGATGCATTTGCTTAAAACCACGCGTCAGATGAGATTTTTATTTTTAAATGAGAATAAAATGATGGAACAATTATTTGCAAAATGAATAACTGCCAAATTTTATTATTTAGTTACTTGAAATGAAGTACAGAGCTACAAAATTTGTATGATACACGTGTGATGAAAATGTATATTTCCAGGAAGTTGTGACTTGTTAAATAACGATGTTAATTATTAAATGAAAATTCGTTATCTTCTTGTAATAAATATTTAATGAACTGCCTTCAATTATACTTGCGTCAATAACAATTAAAATCATATTTAGCAAACGGCTATAAATTTGATATAAAATATTAAAGGAAAGTAAACATCGGCTAATAGATAATCGTAAATCTTGAGCGATAAAAATGTCAGAGATTTGGGAGGTAAAACACTCACTCCATGGAAGTAGCCTTAATCTTTTCACCGCTCAACTGCCTTATTTGCGCCTTCTCCTCCTCCTTCTGAGCTTGGAGAACAGATGCTCGTGTTGCTTGTTTGCAAGGCGTGCAAAAAGGACGCCGTGAAATTGAAGAAGCGAGAGAGAGAGAGAAAGAGATAAGCATGCGTGCGTGTGTGGGTGTATCCGTGTGCTTGATCCCTACCGACGCTATCATGAATATTTACGCGACACTCTGCTCCGACAAAATCAATATCCCGCGCAAGCTGTGCTCGAGCGTGTGTCGGCGCCCGTGCGTGGAAGAGAGAAGAGAGAGAGAGAGAAAGAGGAGCCCGGGCGCGGCTGTTCCGCGAGAACCAGGCCCCCGCGGCCGTTTTTCTCTCGGTCCGTCGCCCAGCACTCATGGACGCTCCAACGCCTCTCTCCTCTCCTTCGTCAACCACCCATCCCCATCCCCTTTCTCCTACTCCTCCTCCTCCTCCTTTCCTCCGATGTGCCGTGGTGCATCCGACGGCTAATGCCTCGAGCGAGTGTCCCCCGTCGTGCTTTGACTAAGCGAACTAAATCGCTTGAGCGCCTCCGCCCGGATGAGCGCTTTGAAATTAATTCGTAAAATATTGACGCCACGGCTCTCCTCCCACCGCCCCTCTCTCACTCTTCTGCAAGCTTAAACTAAAATGCACTCGACGTGCTTTTACCCGCGACTCTCAGATTAAACCTATCGACTCAATTTCCTCTCTGCCAATTAATCTTTCCGGGTGATAACGAATCATTTTTTGCATCCCAGAAAACTTGTATTTATTATCCAAACTTATACTTCCGCTTAATTATGTATTTATTTATACATACAAAGGTATGTGTATATGATCATATTGCCAACTGTAAGATCGAGTAAACATTATATTATCATGTGTTTATTATTGTCAGATGAATTTAAAGCTTCAAGCAATCAAGCACATTTCCAACTTTACCTGGTTAAATTTAAATAAATTTGAGAAGAAAAAAAATTCATATTTATCAAGTTGATATGAAAATGGAAAAATGATTTTGTAATGAAGTAATAATAAAGTCGCGAATAAGAATTGAGTGCAGGGAGCAAGTGAGATTTAAGCTTGGAGGAGGGGGGGGGGGGGGTAAGCAGTCGACAGCACGTAGCCAGCGAGTTTTGCTGCTTTAACAAGCCCAGGGCTGCGTGTGCGCCAAAGGACAAGAAGGCGCAGTAGAGCCAAAGAGAGAGAGAGAGAGGAAAGATGAGGTGGGCTGTGGGTGGCTGGATAGGTGAGGGAGGGGGAAAGAAAGTTGGGAGCGTGGCGCGGCATATTATGCTGTTAATACAGTGGCACAACGCGGGAGGTCGGGGTGGCAGCTGCCGAGGGAATCACGACGGCGAAGCAGCAGCAGCCCACCCTTTTCCCAGCCATCATCATCATCTCCACAGCAAAGTTGCCCCCCGGTTCTGCCTCGGGCTCCCGGGCATCCCTTGCTCATTCCCCATCCCCTTCTTTCTTCCCCCCCCCCGTCCCTCCCTCCTTCCCGGCCAGCTTTGGCCCGGGAGCTTATTAACATATACGCTGCTCCCAGCGGCGGTGGTCGCTTTACTTGTGCTGGAACATGAATGCCGTTGTGCGTCGGGCGCGACCAAACTGCAACTTACTTGCATGCACGGCCCTTGCGCAAATTGTCCCCCGGCTGGCGACTACTTCGACGACAGCGCACAATCGCAAGAGAGACAGAGCCCGGCCCACATCAAACAATCTCTCCTCATTTGCTCGGATATTGCACCCCCTCCCCTCCCCACCCACCCCTCAAAAAGTAGCAGCTCACACCCACTATAGGCGCAACCCGCGGAATTTTGCGTGTTCCCATTTTTCCATTACTTTAAGAGTTTACCGCTCGAATCATCCAAACTTCGTTGTGGCTATCTCGAAAACAGGTAATTAATTAATCAATCGAATACTTCTTCATGAGCGTAATCATCATAGACAAACCACTATTTCTAATTATGAACATTCAACAATAATTAGACTGATGAAATACTCATTCTGCGCAATCTCTATCACAGAGTAGCGGCTCGAGTGATAGATAAGCGAATAACTAGTGCTTTATTTTAATATCTTCAAATAAATTTTCATATTCTTTTTAAGAGCTTTTTTTTGAGGATTAAATTAAATTTGCAGGAGATTAAATAGAAATGGATAATAACGTCTTTTCTCATTTTTTTTTCTTTCTTTTTTTTCCTTGCACGTATATAAAGGTCTGGAATTTTTTTAATATTATTATAGAAACATTTATATTGCTACATAACGATAGCGATATTAAATTTTTTTTTCGCAAAAGACACGTACGATCCAATACTCGTTGCTGCATCTCTCATTGTCCAGTTAGATCATCGAAGCTTCGATTCTCTGTGTTTTTCTCCAACTTTTATCGATAGCGTAAAGTTAACGCTTGGCCGATTTTTTAAATTAGAACAGCTCAAAAGATTCGATATAGGTGTAGATGAGCGGATTCTCGCCTACCTACCCGTGCTTGCTGAAAACACAGATCTCTTTTTCTCTCTTTCTCGTGACGCACGAGGAAAAATTGCTCTCGTATCTACTAACAACCCGTGTGACCCTCTCGTACGGCAAAGGCAACCCTAGAAGAGAAGAATTTACGTGTTGCCGATTGGAAATAATCGACGACACATGGGAAATACGCGAAACTACTGCTCCAGATCGAGTTGGCCTTTGCAATGCACCGCATTTCATCGCGAGATACATCTCGTCTAAAATCATTTCTCGCGGTCGGATTTTAGTTTTCACGGAGCAGACACCAAGATCGCACACGGGCTTGTTGAAATAAAAATAGAAAGTAAAAAAAAAAACAGAAAATAAAAAAAAGAAGTGGAAAAAAATATATCGAGAAAGGGGAAAAAAACCGGGAAAGCGAAAAAAGCTTAATACAACAGCAGGCTCCGTGTGTCGCTGCCGCAGAGTAGCGTTACAAATAAAGCGATGAAAGCGTACAAAAGCCCCAGCGCAAACGCAGTTTCTGGTCATTGAAAAGCGCCCCATCCCCCCCCCCTTCCCCCTTCCCCTCTTCATCCTGCAGCTTCCTCTCTACTGTGCATTCGACCAGCCGCGAGTGGGAAACTGACGAAGTTTCATTTACCAGCCAGACCACTACCGGATAGTTCGCTTCCTCGACCGACCGACCGACCCAACTACGAAAGCGAGTCCTGAGAAAAAGTTTGTAAATTGAAAAAAACGAGGTGAAAGAGCCGAGCCTATTTGTTTGGATGAAAAAAAAAAAGAAAAAAAAAGCGATAAGCGAACGGTAGACTTGAATCGTAGGCTCATGCCAGACGCACACAGCACGCGATACAAATGGGAAATGCCGCTTTCGGCTCGGCCTGGATTTTTACCTTGAAAGCTGCAGCAACTGAATTTTCATCGCTGCAGTATAAATACAGTATATGCAGTATATATA
>JAPYZE010002497.1:0-28350 GCA_030522805.1 Leptomastidea abnormis
TATATATATATATATGTATGTATGTATGTATGTGTCCAAAGGTCAGCGTCTTTTTCTTTCTCACAACTATACATACATGTTCGTATATAACAAGACCATATAGCCACGGTTGACGATGAGCCAACGAAGAAGACCACCACACACCGCCTACAACACTCTGGTCTCTCTCTTTTTCTGCCAGGTGAATCGTCTGAGAGTAAGAGAAAGAGTACACGAGGTTCTTCTCTCCTTTTCTCACATATAGGGTACCAACACCCAGACAACTGTACTTTTACAAACGTCAACACACACACACACACATACACACACCAAGCACAAGAGAGTGAAAAAGAGAAAAGAGCTGACCGGACGAGAACGTCTGAATGGTGCAAGAGTATAAAGGGGAGAATGAGAGGGATGGGGGGGGGGCAGAGTATAGTACAGGACCTCGTTAACGCGCGTCCTTGGCGCCGGCGAGAGATGTTCGCTTTGATAGCCGCTGCAACTACATAGCAATACCAGCACCAGCACCTACAGCAGCAGCAGCAGTGCAACAGCAGTCGTTGTCCTCTTCCTTCTCCTTTCCTTCTTCTTCTTCCTCTTGGCGTCGTTGTCTCGTCCTGGCGACGTCGATGCTGGCGGCGTATATACACACACCTTCTCCCTTTTCCGGTCCTCATCCTTTCCTTCTCTCTCTCTCTCTCTCTCTCTCTCTCTCTCTCTCTCTCTCTCTCTTTACAGGCGCGAAACGAGACGCGACGACGATGACTACTACTACTCCCGCGCGACTTGTAAGATTTAATCGACGGCTTACTCAGCGGAGGGCCTGTTTTGTGTGTATGTGTGTGTGTGTGTGTGTGTGTGTGTGTGTGTGTGTGTGTACAATGAGCATGGGCTGCTCTAAGTAGGTACTGGTCCAACTGAATATAAATCGAGGACGTTCATGCTGTGGTAACTTTACTATATGACTTTCTCTGTAGGCCATTTTCCGCGGTTCCAGGTTGCAAAAGTGCAGCTCGTGTCAAGAAAAGAGAAAAAGAAAAAGGAGAACTGTAACGATGACTGAGGACAATTGGAGAGCGATTGACAGGTTTGATTCGTTGCTTACGTGTATACGTGTTATTTCTGTAATTAAATCGCGAAATTTGATATTATTTTTTAATTTATTTTAGCTGCGCTTGTTCAATTTTAAAAGTATATAGGGTATGTTACTACCTATATACTGGTGAAGAAGTGTGAGTAAGCTTTTAATTGAAATGGTACCAGGGACACGCCAAGACTTTCTTGTCACCTTTTTAACGTACACCAAAGCCAGAATTGGTGTATGTGGGTTGCTTGACTATACTCTTGTGATGACGGATACATAGGGTTAACGAAACGATGGTTTTATGGGCTTACTCTGTTGCTCAATTAGAATATTGTGAGATTTATGTTGGAAATGGTGAGAAAAAGAGAAAGAGAGAGAGGAAGGAGGAGAAAGGGTAAATGATGAGTGATGATTTTTTGTATATTTAGATGTTACTGAGAATTAGAACTTTTAGGGTTTTACTTATGTTACAATAATGTATTTGTTTTATTATTTTTTTTTTTAATTAGGATAACATCGCGATCATTTATAGAGTAAATCCACTCTATTTGATTTCTCTCAAAAAAAGTATTACTAAACATAACAGATAAATATCAACCTCAATATTCAGCCTTTAGAATATACCTACATTTAAATAATATAAAAAGCAAGTTAAAATTATCGTTCAAAGCCCTTTCAGCTATATATATACAAACGATATTACGCAAGCCAATTAACTCAAACTGGATATAGCAGCTCATAAACACGTCTGTGAACAAACAAACACACACACACACACACACACACACACACACACACACACACACACACACACACACACACACACACACACACACACACACAGAGATACTTAATAAAACGAAGCACCAAGATATACACGAAGAAAACGAAAAACAAGTGCACATGGCAGCTTTTCAGTTGAACGCTTATACGAGAGAAATTTTGGATGCATCATCTTGCAACAGGAAACACGAAGACACATTAAGCTTATAAGAGAAGAAACGTCAAAGAGACGCCGATTTCCAAATTTACCCTTTAGCATTTCACATGTAACAACTACGCGTGTTCCCTGGATTCTCTTTCTCTTTTTCGTCGTCGTCGTCATCATCAACCAACGACTCCCTAATCAGCTCGGTTGTATTGGTATATATATCTTTTGCTTGTGCTAGAGAGAGAAGGCTCGTTAGTATCTCGGCTGCTTTTTGATCTCGTACGATTATTACTTCCTTTGAGTAAAATGAGAGGGTCTAACTTTTTTTGATTTTCTTACAAAACTTTTTAAGCTTTTATCTTGAACGCGTATATAATATATAAGTGTATATATGCATTTACATATAGGTATGTGGTTGATGAAATTTGTATTAGCTGCTGAATTGGATTTTGAGTTGCAATGTGTCGTTGTTATATGTGAATTTAAAGGCAATATGTGTATGCGTGTGTGTGAATATATATATATACATATGGGTTGTGGCCTGTTATGTTATACTTTGTTGATGAAAAGTACATGAGTTGAGTTTGTGAATATATATATATGATAAAACCTGTTGCTGTTTAAATGTATATGCTGTGAATATGCTATTTTAATTATGCCTTTGAAGAAAGAGGGTTTTAAGAAATTGTATTATTTTAAAATTTTGTGATAAAGATTCAGTATTAAAATATTATGGTTATTAATTAAGTGTCTTATTGTAAAAATTATTTACCTACAGCACCATTAAAAAAAAAAAAGGGATTACAATATTATAAATTAAGATAATACCTCTTTATTACCATACCAAAAGATGATTTCTCATCTTAATTTTAATTAATCTCATCGAATTCATTTTGCGTTCTAATAAATCAAATAAAATTAACCAATCAAACGTAAACCAATACGAATCTCAACACCTAATAAAATCTAAACACAAACAAAATATAAAACAATTAGCATTTCGTATAATCACATTTAAAAACCCGTGCTAGTTCAACCAAGAGAGTCTGAAAATACTCAAAACACTTCAGCAAAGTAACCATAGAGTATAATATACCCAGAACGCAAAGGAAAGAGGAGATAGAGGAGGGGGGGATATAGGATTGCCTGGGCAGCGCTGATACGGTCAGAGTCCCCGGATAAAGTAGATATTAACACGAGATGATCCGTTAATGAAGCGTATGTTCCTCTACTTCGGGGTGGGATAGAGGAAGAGGAAGAGTATAAACGAGGGACGTGCAGAGTAGTAGTAGCAGCAGCAGCCTTTCCTGTTATCTTACCCGGACACCAGCAGCAGCGGCGGCGGTGGCGGCACATCGGTGGTCCATCCGCGAATTATATTAACCTTTCCCCTTCTTCCTGCTTTAACTACCCTATGTGTGTATGTGTATGTGTGTATGTGCATATTATGCCTCGCTCTGCTCACCGGACATTTCCATTCGACCGATGCGGCCTTAATTAGCTGGTTCGCGCTCGGTTTGGGTTGTGTTGGCTGTTGTGGTATTCGTGCACGCGCACGTGTGTAGGTGGTATATATAGTTAACGCTATAGCAGATCAACACACAGACTGTGCATAGCAAGGGGATATGCTGTATCCGGAGTTAAGGTATATACTTTGACGCGATACAGTGTATACGATGAATATGTTTACCCTAATCTTCGTGATGATGATATTTGGGGGAGTGTGTATAAGTCATTGTTCGTAAAGTTATTTATTTAGGAATGATTGGTATTAGTTTTGAAGGGGAGCTTGCATGGGTGATAAGATGTTAGATATGAGAATGTGTCAATTGAAATAATTTTTTAGTGAGATGTTACTGGCAGAAGAAATAGATGGAGGGTATAGAGAAGATTTTGTCAATCTTGTAAGGGTGATGCTTAGAACGAGTAGAGAAGGCTAAGTTTTTTTGTTTCCTTATGTGCCATTTGGAATTATTCACAATTTAAGAGTGACGTGACCTTCCCTAACTGTATGTTCATGTATCATAGACATAGTTGTCGGAACTGAATAGTTTGCGTCTATTAGTAATACCAAGACAAAGTTGTAGCTTGTATTTCAGAGCTGAAAAATGATGCTATAAACTTTACGCACTTTAATATAGCCACCCTAAAAAATTATGCGTAATATGCTTGCTATGAAATTATGTAGGGTTGGAAATAATGTCAAGGTAGAAGTAAAGCGTAGAGAAGAATGATCTCTACAGAGAAAAATGGATCACATAACAACTATTTTTATCAAGAATCTTACCAATTGTTCTTAAAATTTTTATGCTGCTGACTCATTTTTGTTAGAACAAATAAAACCTAATATTTTTATGTTAATAAAAAAATTTTTGTACGTAGAAAATCATCATACTCATCTGGATTATTAAAACAATTAATATTAAATCTCACATCATTTAAATCCAAAAATTTCACAAAGCATAAATATATATATATATCTCTTCCAACATAAGTTCAACAATTTTCTTTTCATAACTATTTATTTATACCAATACAGTAAGCAATGCAGTAAGCAATACCCCCCTACTTACTACCACACAAAATTTAGTATTCAACGCACGTCGAACTTTCCCGGCCGATTGTTTTCGCCTCTCTCACGAAAATCAATTCAGCCCTTTATCTACCAACCAGCGAAACTCAGTTCTCACTCTCTATATACATATACGTATCGTCGTATGCTTGCCCACCAAACGAACGAAGGGGTCCATCGGTAGGGAGAAAAAGAGATAGATAAAAGGGTGGATAGGAAGGGAAAGAGACGGGAAGAAAATATATATAGTTACTAACTACGGTGGCGAGAAGGCGTGTGCTTTAACAATAGAGATAGAAAGAGAAGGATGAGGAAACTCTCTATAGCGGGAGGGGTATGGGGTGGGTGGAGGGTGGTTAGATAAATGAGACCCTTGCGGGGTGTACTAAGGGATGTGCCCGAGCGCTTCTCTTACTTGTATATAGTATATATACTATACGTGCTTACTATCTCGCTTTCTCTACGCTTTTGGATCGTGGTGTACCTCTATACCTGTGTAAATGGCGTGTAGAAGCTAGCCACGCTATATAGCTTATCAATGACTATTGCATTGCTACTATACTATTTTTTGTCATTGTGATATATAAAAAGAAGTTAAAAATTTAATGTTAATATTAAAAACTTTTTTTTTTATTGTATTTAAATTTTGTAAATTTTTTTTTAATGGTTAAAAAAATTTTGTAGGTATTAAATTTTTAGTTGAATAAATGACTAAAGTCTGAACAAAATTTAGAATTTTTCTATTAATTGTATAATTTCCAAGTTAATTACTCGGAAAGTATAGGTAAAGAAAAAAAAAAGAAAATTTATTCAGGTTACAAATTTACACAAAACTTAGACAACACACATATCCTTAATACAGCTGACGTAAAGTTGCGTAATATCATGTTCTCAACCTCACTACAATAAGATAATTCAAATATATGCGTAAACTGGACGTAATTAATGAGCAAGCTCTCTTTCTCTCTCACTCACTTCTCTTTCTTAACATTTTAGGATAAGATAGCAAAAAAAAAATTTCATAAACATCCAAGAAAGAACAAAATCACAATCTCTTCCCTCCCATTTGCCCCAAAGCTAATCAAAACTCGTCTCTCTTTCTCTCTTTCCTTCTCGCTAACGCATTAATAAATTCCGAGTGACTATATCCAACGACTACAACCTCTTACCATGCCATATTCAAATTAATTTTTTTCCTTATCGCGACCCCTTGTCAACACGTTATAGGCCTCGAGGTTTTTCGTTACGAGTTACAAAAAGAAAAAAAAAACAGAAAGAGAGAGAGAAATAAATAAATAAAACAAAAGAAATAAAATAGAAGAAACATAAACCATAGACAACCTCTTTTTCATTCTTTTTTTTATTTACATATATAAACATTCCTCGTGCATTAATTATCAAATAAACATGCACACATACAAGATTCACCTTTTTCTTAACAATATATAACAGATAAGCCTAGCCTTTCAAATCATATATACCGTATATATACTATGAAAAATATAATATAAGAAAGAGTCTCGAAACGCGTGTCAGCCAGCAATTAATTAGAGCCGAAAATCCTTGCTCGGTCGCGTCCACCTGCGCGTGAGTACACGTCAAAAAAAAAACGCGCGCTAACTCCCTTCTTTTGTTATCAGTTTACGATCAATCGATCTTAAGATATACAGAGAAAAAGAATTCGAATGTATATATAGCGTAGGCGGATGAGAGAATTGAAGATAAAAAAAAAGTGCGTTTATTCGAGATGGGCATAAGTGATAAGAAGCGAGAATGAGATAGACGTATAAATTTCTTATCTCTTATTTTTTTTTTCTTAACGCTTGTGTGGGCGCGAAAAAAAGGGACAAGAAAAGTTTAATGGAAATTTTTATTTATGTCTCAAGGATCGCTTTGTTTTAAGACCAGAATATTAGCGTTATAGACGTTGTTGTTATTGTTGTAGTCTACTCTCATACTTAACTTGTAAAAATGGGACATTGACTTTTGCTGTTATTAAATTTAGATGTAACTATACATTTTGATAATATATCAATGTTATGATAAGGAAAGCCGATTTAATATTAATCAATCTGCCTAATTGAAGAGAAATAATCTGTACGCGTTTAGATAAGAAGTGGGTTTTTTTCTTTTTCTTTTTATTTTTAATTTGGAAATTTATATGATGAGCTCATACTTACTTTGCTTTATTCACAATTTAATGTCTGTCGTATTTTTGATTTTATTAAAATATAATTGGGATAATGAAGTGGAAAGTCCACAATAGTAATTCTAATATTAAAACATACGTAAATTAATATATTTGGCCTTACTTGTTATTATTAAAAAAAGGATATTAATTAAAAAAAAAATTTTCTATTATTTTGCTAAAACCACAAGTTAACAAAACCATGTAAGCAATGAAAAAAACTCCAACTTTTCAAACTACATATAGAAATTACCCGAGCAAAAACTAGACCAAAAGAATAAAATAAAAAAGGAAAAAAAGTAAGCATTGCAAAGAAAGGTAAAGAAAGAAAACGAAAGAGAGAAAACTAGGGGTGGAGAGTAAGAGTTTTGGGTGCGACACGAAAGGTAGGGGTTGAAAGAAAGAAGAGAGAGAGAGAGAAAGAGAGAGGAGGGGTACGAGCTAGTCGCGTATAGTAGTCAGCTGCTGTCAGTCTATCCGCGGACAAACACATATAGGTATATATCACTGAGGGGGAACGAGGGAAAGAGAAAGAGAGAGAGCAGAAGGTCTCTTCTGACCAACCCTAGTCAGCACAAGGAGGGGGGGGGGGGGGGGGAAGCATCGCCTTCCGCGCTCTCTCACTCAGCCCATAAGGCAGCAGGAGGGATGGAGGCGCGCGCTGGTGCTCGGACGTCGGCAGCGGGCGTCGAGCAAAGGAAGAGAAAGAGAGAGAGGGAGGAAGGGAACTCGACGGTGGCTACAAGCTTTTCTACTTAGCGGCCTGGCCCTGGGGGGATCAAGGGGCAGTAGCAGCACAGGCATCGTCCGAGACCAGAGTCCAAGAGAGAAAGAGAAAGAGGGAGCGCGAACCACCCTAATTGCGTCCGAGAGACCGGACAAAACGCGACTCGTGTATGGGTGTGCGCGCGAGGTAGGGAAAGATAGTGGGAGGGAGCAAGGAGGAGGTTATGTCCGGTTCCGGTTTCTGTCCCTTGTACGAAAGACCGAAAGACTACTACTACTACAACTACTACTAGTACTGCTATACATAGATGAAGATGACCATGACTACGACGACGACAACGTTGTCTTCGTATACTCGTTGCCATCCTTGTCCTCATCATCATCGTCGTCGTCGTCGTTGTCGTTGTTATATGCCCTCTGGCGGTGGACAAGGTGTACTACAAAGTTTCAGACCCGACTGAATAAACTTGGTCCGAGGGACGATGGACAAAGCTCGACTTCTATCTGTCCTTACAACCACTGGCCAATGGGGAGGGATGAGGACACGCAGAAGAGACGACTCCTCTATACCAACGACCCCGTGTTCCGTCGTCCCGATTCTTTGCTCTCTTTCTCTTTCTTTCTTTTTTCTTCCTACCATTGGTGTCTTTTTTTCTTTCTTTTCTTTTTTTTTTGCGTGAACCCGCACGACGCTGTTTGTACTACGTTAACGATGTTTTTTCTGTAAGACGAGTTTGAGTCCCCTGTACTTTGTCCGAGTATTGGAAAGTTGTTTGAATAACGGTGAGTTGGATAGGGAGCTACTTCTTTGCTTGAATTTTTGCTTTTTTAACATTGGATATAATGTACTCAATGTCCATCCTTGTGAAAAAATAATGTTATTGGTGATGAATCTCAACATGTTGAAGGATACTTTAATGATCATTATTAACTTTTTAGGGGAAATAAAAAACTAATGCATTAGTACTAGAGGAATAATTTTTTGGGGAAAAGATACATGCATTTGAACAAAAAAGTTAAAATAAATATTTTAGAAAAAATCATAGGTCAGACAGATTATTTGGGGGAAAAAAATGTAAAAAGAACATGAATATAACATTTAACATAATTCTATTATATCAAGTAACGCGAGTGCGTTACACAAGCTAGTTTGAAAAGCAGACACGGCACCATTATTTACTTATCATATTTGTAATTATAGTTTTCAATTAAAAAAAAAACATGTCATATTTACTGAAAATTTAACAAGTATAATTATTGTAAATTTCAACAAAAATATGGTCATCATAAATTACATCTAATTAACTCAAAAAATGTCATACAATATTTTTTAAAATTAAATATCAGATTTAGTATATAGAATGAAATATAATTATAAAAATGTAATCTTACTTGACAAATATTAATAGATTCCAATGACACAATACTATCGAAGCTGTAGTACTATTTGATAGACAATTTGTAGCAAAATGCTGATAATCAGTTTTCTCTGAATAGTTAGATTTTCCTCAGCTCATCTAAATACAAAAAAAAAACATAATAGTACACATCAATGTATGAATAATAAATATTGCAATTATGTTAGAAACAATAATTTTAATTTTATTGTCAATAGATACAATTGTCTGTAGTACATTGCTAGTATTTCATGATTTAATTTGAAATACTTTTCCTATAAAAATACAATTTTTATTTTTTGTAATCTAGTTGTAAAAGAAGGAAAATAGAAACGAAAACTTTAATGAAGTAATTTACAAAGTCGTTATACAAAGTATTTAATGTACCATTATACAAAATGTAAGAAATACAAGAAAGTTAATGTTTATTACAATGTGATAAATTTTTCTCTATAATAACCCTAATTTTGTTAATGATAATCTTTAATTATCAAAATATTCGCTAAACCTTTATAACAGTCTAACAGACCTATCAAAGTTTGCAGCTGCTACTTTTTCCAGACTGACGCTTGGAATCCACAATTTTACCCAGGAACCTTGCGCTCGTATGTCGTCAACCAAACACAAACTCACAAAAGCGTAAAAAGCCCTTGAGCTCGCGTCGGTTGGCTCCTAATGTCACGGCACGCTGAGAAATAAAACGGGAAAGAGCAACCCCCTCCGGCTGAAACACATAACGCGGTCCGTCGCCTCGCTAAATCGGATGGAGCCGGACTACGACGACGACCAAAGAGATTCTTTACCACTCTACCATATCTCTCTTTTTCTCTCAGTTTTTCCAGACTTTATCATCTCTACTTTCTGCTCGTGATTCCTTCTCATTTTGCCAAAGAGGATTATGGAATTACTTGGTAGCATACGGAAGAAAGTTGTTGATATGAAAATATAACCCGCTGCTCTGTTCATAATGAGAAAAGAATTAAAAATTAGGGTTGGAGGATTAATCCATAGAATGATTATAATTATAATTAACAAAAAAAAAAATAAATTTTGCATAAAAATTATAAGATATACTTAGAGTAAAATTTTATGAAGTAACAACTTCAATTTATTGAAGCAAAAAAAGAAGAAATAATCTAATCAAACAATATTAAAAAGAAAGCGGTACAGACTTTAAGGACACAGCCCTCCTCGCAGAGGGGGATACAAAAATCAATTTCTCAACTTCATTACACAGCCGTCTGTGACTACAACTGCCAACAACTTTCATCAGGCTTCTACAAGCAATGTAAATACAACCTTTACCGCCCACAAAAATGTGAACATTATTGGCCACGACGAGCATTCGTAGGTCGAAAAAAGTCTCATGTAGCAAGCGAGGTCGATTCGAATAAACCCGGGCGCCAGTGGTGAGCGCATGGTCGAGAGAGCGCTGACAGCGCCCCCTAGCGGTACAAGTTTGCGGGTTGTACCTAGGGGGCGGAGTCAGCCTCACCGGGCGGCGCTGCCCTCCACTTCGCTCTCAACCTCGGAGGTGGAGATGCGCGTGGCTGGTTCGCCACCGCTGCGCGCTTTCGCCGGCTGGGGACGGCGCCTAATCGGGTGGTGGGGGTATGGCGCGTGCGCTCACCGAGGTGGCGCGCCGGAGTACAACCAGCCCGCCGGCGAGCTGTCCCGCTCGCGCCGCCGGCCGACGCGCTTGTCTGATCTTCTGCGCTTGAAGGCTCTCGTGGCTATTCGCTTATTCGTATTGTTTTTTGCTCTTCTGAGTCCCTATGGTTTTATTTGTTTATTTTTTGTATTTTTTATTTTGTTTTTCTTTTGGTAGGTGATGGAGGGGAATGGGTGGAACGTTACTGGGCAGTTAAGTTTTGAGGGAGGAAAGCATGACTTTTTTGAGGAAGTATGACTGCGGACGCTCTGAGTATGGACGTGAAAATGATAAGTGTGAGTATTGTACTGAGAGAGTACAGTTGCGGCAGTTGGTATGTTTTTGATTGCGAGATTATTTTGCTTTACTGTTTAAATTGCTAATGAATTCTTTTCTTTCTTTTGTATTTTTTAGTTTGTACGTTTTTAATTTTGATTAATGCAGAGAATATTTTATAATTCAAGAATATAATGTAAAATATTTAAGTCTTTTAAAATCAAGTAAAAGTAATAACAATCATTTAATTAATTGATTAGTACCGACTCAGTACAACAATCAAATTTAAATGAAATTAATTAAAAAGCTTATCGTCAGTTTCTTTCTATTTGATTTTAATGTCTTAAGTTCAAGAAAAAATTGTAAATAAAAAAACTTTGCATAATAACTCTAATAATAAATTATAAAAATTAATTCTTTTATAATTTGGTTATAAATAGTTACAAGAAAATTAATTCATTACTATTTTAATTTAAAAATTTTCAAAGTAATTTTAAAATTTTACTTGTATATAAACTTTTTGCATTTCGAATTCATTCTTTATTCAAAATATTAAAAAGAAAAAATTTTTTTTTATGTCATCTCAAGATGATACATTATACAAGATTATCAAAACAAGAATTAATTCAAAGAAAATTGATGTTACTCAGCACCAGTTATCTTAGACTCCAAAATGTGCAAAGATAACTTACTAAATTAATTAATCACCTGATGATTAAGATTAATAACTTGAATAATGAACACTCCTTTGCAAAAAAATATATATATCATCAAAACATCAAGTTACAGCATATATTATAATAAAAATGCACTACCAAACACCCATACAAAACATGTTAAAAACATTCCCTAACACCCTCATCGTATAGCAGCAGCAACATCAAGAGGAAATAGCAATTCACGCTCTGCGCTAAAACAAGAAAGCAGAGACGTTCCATATAGGGTAGATTGTCTCAGCTTTTTTTAGCGTAGTTTCACAGCTTTCAGTATATATACATATCGCCAACGGCAGAGCAGCGTCGGCGCGTTCATTCGCGTGAAGATCAATAAAACAAGGGATAGAACGCGGGGAGCGAAAAGAAAAAAAGGCGCATACACCGGGGTGTTGGCATTATAGGGAGGGTAGAGAGAGAGAGAGAGAGAGAGAGAGAGAGAGAGAAGGGATAGTATGATACATCACAATACAAGGCATCTCACGCGCGCAACTCCCCCCTTCAGGCCTTTAACGCCCATGCAAATTAAACTCGTATTAACGCAATCGGCGGATTCAATTAGGCGCGTGTGCGACGCGCGGTCGTCGTGATCCTTTATATTGTATGTGTGTATGTATCAAACGTGTGAGTTAGAGAACAAACGAATGTTAGAGAGAAAGAGAGAGAGAGAGATGATTAATTAAGGCAGCGAAAGGAGACGCGTGTAAGGAGTAGTTGTAGTAGCTTGCTGTATATAAAGCGGGGATGTAAAGACGGAAAAGGGTAGTAGTAGTAGTAGTAGTAGTAGTAGTAGTAGTAGTAGTAGTAGTAGTAGTAGGTAGTAGAAGCAGGGATCTTTTGCTTTGCGCTACTGACGCCATATCGTTGTGTTAAAACGAGACAGCGGCAGATGTTGCTGGCGTCGCAAGCGCGAGCAAGCCGAATTATTAAATGTCGTATATACACACACAAACTGACTTTCGTCGTTTTTATTGCTCTTATACTAAAAGTGTATATGTATATGTGTTGTTCTCCTAGCATTTTCTTTTACTGCGAAGCCAATACAAAACCAATGTTATGTTGCTGACGTTTCAGAATTTGTCGCACTGATGAAATTTTGTTTCCACGTGTGCTTAGCATTTCGTTTTTTTTTTTTTGACCTTGCTGAAAAATTTAGAATTTGATTTTGAGAGTATGTGGATTGTAAATTTTATAGAATTATAAAAAAAAATTGCCTATGTTTATTGGTTTCTTACTTACCCTAATTTGAAAAATATAAAAAGGAATACAAGCAAAAAAATCAAATTGGACGCCATATTAAAGTAGAAAAAGAAAAAGAAAACAGCTGTATACACAGAGTACCAAAGTATCAGAAATATCAGCAAACGCAGCTTGGCTTGTTCTAAAGGAGAGTATGGAATCAAACATTTGCAATTATGGAGTTTGATCGATGTCCCAGTGCGAATATCACGAGAATCCAGTGCTTGCTCAGATATGAGAGAGAGAGAGAGAGAGAGAGAGACTCAAAGAAAAAGTAGAAACGCGATTGGAAGAGGGAAAGAGAGTAAAATAGACCAGCGACGCGTGTATCTACATCTGAAGGGCGATCGTCGGAGATAAATAATCCCGTTGACTGACAGCTCTTATATGAAAATTCGAGTGTTTGACTAATAGCTTTAGTGGCGTAGATATGCGCACGTATACATACATACGTTATATGCGGATGACGCGTCAAGGGACTATACGCGAGAAGGGGTGGGATTTCCATAGGGTGGCATCTCGTAAGTTACTAAGGGGGGGCCGGTTGAAGACTAGATTCATTTTTTTTCTTTTCTTCAAATTTTGTACGACCACATCCTTACGAAGTATTTTGCTTCTAATGACCACCTACTGTCGTTAGAATATTAAAAGTGTCGAGGTTCTAAGGAGGATATAATGTATTCTTGGGAATGCGATAATCGCTTTTAGACATTTATTAGAATCTGGCTTTTATTGCGTTTTTTTTATACTGTATAGGGTGTATTTGAATGTATAGTATTAAATTTTTAGAAAGTTTATTATAAATTGAAAGTTTAAAGTGTAATTGAATTTTAGATTAATACTTTTTATAGTGAATTAATAAAGTTAATAAAATGTTTTTAAAATATATTTGGATTATATTTAAAATTTATAATGTAATAATCGAAGAAAAAATTTTAACAAATAATTTATCTACTTTAGTTATGGTAAATTATTAAAAAGCAATATTAAAGAATAAAAAATGTAACTTTATTTAAAACATTTTTCAATAAATATTTGAAAATTATTTATACCTTACTATTTTCAAATAAAAAATAATAGACATTATTAGTTGTAAATATTCAAAGTTATATATTTCATTGATTTTCACATTCTATAACACCTGTCAATTAACTCTATTTTTGAAAATATCAAAAGCGACTATAGTAAATTGATATTATTTTTTTAAAGAATTTAATTAGATTGGAATAGTGTATTAATATTATCGATAAAAATAAAGATATATTTATTTTAATATTAACTCATTATTAATTATTTATCCAGAAAATTTGTTTAGCTGAAATGTAATTATTTTAGAATAAATTAATCACAAATTAAAAAAAAAAAAATCTTTCAAGATCAACAAATTAAAAATTTTATTTGATTTTAGAAACTGTCATTAAATACGTTTCTATATAATTCTAATTTTGAAGTTTTAAATGGCTTAGTCGCCAGCACGTTGGTTTTAAGATCTTCAGATTGTGAGTTCGATTTCCAACGTCATGCGGCTATGTCTTAGTTCTCATAAAAGCCAAAATATACTTTTAATAAAGTATCAAAAAGGCTTCATATTAAAAATAGTACATAAAGTTTTACTTACTGTATCTATGAATTTCAGTCCATTCAGTACGAACGAGTTTGTAAAAATTTTTTTACACCTGCCGACAGTACACCTTCTATATTTTTACAAATTTTAATTACAACTTTTTACTTAAACGTCATTCTTTTTTGCTAATACTACAATTTACATTTCTATTATAAAAAATTATTTTTAAAATATCGTTTTTCCATAAAAAAATGTAATTTCTTAACAGATCAGTCACACATCATATCTACCCAACCGTCTCGCATTAAACACATCCCATATTACATCACCAATATTCGTCTATACCAAAAAAAAAAAAAAAAAAATCAGAAAAAAATACACAAATTTTTCAAAGGCACACGGTGGTGTCTTCGAACAAAGAAAAGACCGCTCCACTTGTGAATACGACCTCTTCTCTCTTCCCTCGCAGATCCTAAAAGCAAACAAGGCCCCAGTTGGCATCAGCTGTCTAAAATCGAATGGCACTTCGCGGTCCGATCGACACCTTTTCTATGGACCTATACATGCATGCCGGTAGAGATGAAAAGAACTTAAGAAAAACACTTTTTGACGAGAGTCTCTGATCCAGGTCGACTTGGCAAACATACTCATCGCTTTTTTTTGCTTTCTTTTATTTGTTCTTTTTTTTTAAACTTGCTATTTAGACCGGAAAATGTGTTATTTTTTCTTTTATTTTTTTGCTAAGGTGAACTTTTAATATTTTTCAAGTGCCGTATTGATCGATAGGCTCTTCTATATACATAATTTATTTATTTGTAACTGATTTTTAAAATTAAATGATCATGCATTTAAAATTAAAATTTAAAACGATCCAACATGTCATCCAACCCTTTTTTTACAGCTCATCTCTCTATAAGGCTTACACCTTTTTTTTTCTCTTATCTATAGAAACCAAGGAAAGAACGTAAAAAAGTTCATTTAAGCCTCATATCGCTAAGGGTAAAGTCTCGCAGTCAACTTGAATTCTAAGGTTCCGTAGGGTCTAAACTTTTTCAATGAAGATTATTCCAAAGTACGTCAACTCGGAAGGGCTTGAAGTAGCATCAGAAGCTGCTCAGCTCTTACTTTTCCTTCAGATTCGAACTTTTTTCATTCGGCCAGAGCCTTTAAGTTAGTCTGTTAGTAGAAAAAGCTGAGAATGGAAAAGAAGGACAGAAATGCATTTTGGTCCAAGCAGGACATAAGCTGCCATTTACGTCTTCTGACTTACATTTTCTTTATTTAACTAATAATATTATAAATTCATAACTGAAAATTTTCAAAATACATGTTAATAAATCAAATTAAAATAATTCTATCATTCTTACTTTATAATAATATTATTCCAAAAGAAAGTAAACAGTTACTCTCGAATAAAAAAAAAAATGTCATTCTTCACACCATCGACACTTTCAAAGCGTTAAACAAACACACTAACAATCAATAAGATTACAATATTCTACTCAACGAATCATACGTCATCGCAAACACACAAGACAGCATCAAACAAGATCCAGCTCATCATTTAAAAAGTCAAATTCCTCGCTCAATCTCCGTTCTGAATTAGTCCTGAAATATACCACAATCAACCTAAAGCAAACACACATACCCTTTAAAAATCACACATACACAATCTCCAGTTCCAACCAATTTTTTATTATAAACTCACAATAAACAATTATTAATCATCGTACCCATTCGTTGTATTCTCACATAGCTCTATCCACGTCCATAAAAATTTCAGACAGGTAAACATAATAGCTCATACACATACTCAAATCTAGTTAACGTCTGTACACACACACACACACACACACACACACACACACACACACACACACACACACACACACGCATTGCATATAATAATGGTTCTTTGTAGATACGGACGTAATTGGCTCGTCAATGCTCATCTCAAGAATAGCAGAGGTCGAAGTCCGTACAATCGATTTGTTGATGGGGAAATGTAAGGGATGCAATGTATGACAGAGACAGACGTATCTATAGAAATTGTTAAGCCACAAGGAAGTGTATACATAATATAAGCTTTGGATTATTGTTGCGGGAGACGATGCGCTTGTGCAGCGCGCGCAGTCGTTATTTGTTACGCCACGATGCGTGTAATAACATTGTGTGTGTGTATTTTTGTATGAGAAAAAGAGAGAGAGAGATATGATGAGAAAAAGTGATGAGGATTGACTTGCGTGTGTGTATATATGAGTGTGGATCTTGGAAAGAAGATGTGAAGCTACTGAATTTTATCGATTTTTTGGATGAAAAGCATTTTGTTGGGAAGAGGGTATATTTGAATGGAAATTGACGTCTTTTTTATGTAAAGATGTCTCATTTTATTGATGGTAACATTATTATAATTATTATTTCTATTTTTTTATATCCTATTCAAAATATTAATATAATTAAAATGAAAATGAATTAATATGGGATTAACATCTTAATTATAAAATATAAAGTTGATATAAAAATGTGTTAAGTTAGATTCTCATGACTCATGTGGACATATAAATTCTCTCTCGTAACATCTTTATTCACTCAGTCACGCATTTCATTTCAGTTCATTCACTTGATGTAACGTCAAATTGTACGAGGTGTAAAAAAAAAGACACAATAGCAAATCTTTGAACATACCCATCAACACGCAAGTACAAAGTAATACCAAAAAAGAAATTTCAATAAAAAGACATCCCATGTTATTTACCTTACAAATTCAAGTCACAAAAAGCTCAATACCAAATTCAATTCAAACGTCTAGACATAAGATACAAAAGAACACACAAGGAAAACTTAAATCGAATGATGTATATATATATAGACTCTGGAAACAAGCGATATATAAGTTTGTAACAATAAAAAAAAGGCTTTTATTAACAGGTGAATACCCAGATGATTGCCAAATCCAAATGTATGTATGTATGTATGTAAGGATCGATGATACTCGAATTGGTACTATATACGAACATTGGATAATTGAGAACGACAGACAGCGTATGAGCATCGCAGACAATTGCGCGATCATTCGAAGAGAAAGAGCTCGTTGATTTAGAAAAAGTCAATCTGCCGGCTGACGCTTTTACGCAGGTCGCATGCAAGCGTGACACGCGCCACGTATGTGTGTGTGTGTGTGTGTGTATGAAAATTGTATACCCTCATACGCGCGAGTCTGTTCTGGCCCTATTGTTATAGAGACGGACCGATGACGCGGGATGTCGCCCTTCTCTTTTCCTTTTACCGTCGACATGTACAAGACCGACGAATACATAGGCTGTACGAGTAAGAGTGTACGAGCTTAAAAATCAATTGCGTTGTCTGTTTTTTTTTTTTTTTTTTTTTTTTTTTTTTTTTTTTTTTTTTTTTTTTTTTTTTTTTTTTTTTTTTTTTTTTTTTTTTTTTTTTTTTTTTTTTGAGACTGACAGTTACTGTGATGGTTTGCTTTTAGGGCTAATTGTGTATATGCTGAAGAGCAAAGTCATTCGTAGGTGTGACTGATTTTGCTAATGACGAAATAGCTGATATGTGTGTGGCAATAGGAGTCAGTTTGAAAAAAATATAGGATTTGAATTAAGGGTTTGAGAGTAATGCTTATATTAAGGGTTTTTTATTTTTAATTGGTTGACAGTAGAATTTTGTGTCCATTTTCACTTGACATATTTTAGCTTTCTGCTAATTTGATAAATTTTTTTGAATTGAATTAACATTAACAGAGTTAGCGATACAGCTGACAATAAATTTCGTTAAAAAAAAAGTAAATCTTTTTTCCAAAGTCAAAAAATATAAACATATACATCAAAGTGTACTAATATAGCACTTCAAAAATAATAAAAATAATAAAAAATCTGGCAATCCGGTATATATACAATTTCATTGCAGACTTTCGCATATCGGATTTTTTCAATCTTTTTACCAAAAGCAAAGCAAAACGTAACGCAAAAAAAAGAATCGCTGAGGATGAATTTTGGGTAGAAACGGATGGAAAGAGAGAGAGGAAGGCCGGATGTGCGACATTTCAAAAAGCGAACGGCAGAGAAAAGAGGCGAGAGAAAGAGAGACTGAGTAAATTCGAAATTCAATTGGAATTGCGAAAAGTAAGCGAGTAAGAGAGATAGATAGATAGAGAAAAAGAGCAAGCGTTAGATGTGGACTCAGATGACCCGAAACGTAATCAAACAGACGGGGTTGGAGAAATCCATACATATGAATTTTGTTCGTTTTCCGGCTTTTTCAAACCAAACTTTATACTGCTATAGATGACGATGTGGCTAAGTCGACATATAGCGTATGTATATATATTTTTTCGTAATATTTCTCTATACTTCACTTTCGTGTATGCTGTATGGGGTCTCAAAAAAATATTTGGATGAAATGCGTGGACTGTTGTTTTTTTTACGTTGACTTTCCGGTATATAACTTTTTGTCTATGAGCTTTTTGTAAAAATAATTTAACTCTTCTTTATTTAGTAAATATGTATTTTACACTCCATAATTTTTCAAATTCAAAAATAAATTCGTTAAAAATTAATTACTGTTAATATTCCAAGTATAATAGTTAAAAATAAATGACCAATCTAATCATTTAAACACACATAACTACAAAATCACATAACATTTATAAAAATATAAGAAAAGGTTATCAAATTTACGTTACAAGTAGTATCTCATACAAAGCTCATATATATTTACATACATATAGACGAGTGGTATACATATATATCAATTTTGAAGTGACTTCCACTTTGATTTAACATTCATTAGTCAGTCGAACATTTGCGCTCTTGTATACACACTCACACACACACACACACACACACAGCCCATACTTCGTCACAAACACAGAGAATCATCGGAACCAACCCCCCATATATATACCACCATATCGTCAGCGCACATTTAATTTCGGTGCAAGCTTCAAACCTTCCATATGTATACCTATACATAAAGCAAGGAAACGACAAACATTTTGATCAAACATTTGACAAACACTCGTGCACCTCGCTCGCATCATACATATATATATATATATATATATATATATATATACACATGCAAGAGAGTTTGTGCGCTTGACGAATGAACGCGCGTGGCAAATACATATATAGAGTCGAAAACAAGCAACGTACACGGTATATAGCAGGCAGGTATACCATATAGAATTGAGCAAATAAACGCAAGCACAGGAATCGTCAGAACTCGCACATTGAAGTTCTCTCTCTCTCTCTCTCTCTCTCTCTCTCTCTCTCTCTCTCTTTCTCGTATGTTTTGCTACCGTCTGAGCGTTACAGTTACCCGGGCTGCCAAGCCTTCAGGGGGTATGACTACCACACACGCACAGGTTCTAACTTTTTTTTTTGGAAGTACTCGGGGATATAGTTCCTTTTTTTTTTTAATTCCTTTTTCTTTTCGTTTCGCTTTGACTCTCTGTGTTTTTTTGGATACGCGTTTTTCTCTATAGATACATAGAATACGAAGGTGTGTGTGTGTGTGTGTATAGGTGTGGGTTGCTTTTTCGGCTGAGTTTTTTAATTAACGCCATCGCGCTTTCCTATATATGTGAAAATATATATGGAAAAAGAGGAGCTCACACAGGAAAAAGGATGAATATCGAAAAAAGCGAGTGGTGCTATGCATATATATATATACACACACACCGATATATATATACATCTATATACATATATTGGTAGAGGAGAGAGAAAGAGAGAAAAAACGCAGCTGCACGCGTTCACTCGACTTTTTTTTTTTTTTTAATCCAAGCCAGCTTTCGTTCGTTCCTCTCCCACCTCACTTACATACACCCATACTCCGCCCCCTCATCCTCTTATTTTGTGTAGTATCCGTGCCGACAGCTCGTTTTGTCTGACAGCAGTCTGGACGCAGACTGGACTCTTGCGCGTGTTATAGTCGCTTTTTTATACTGATGTATGTATGTGTGTATATTCTTCAGTGAATATTGCATCTTCTGAGAGATGTGCAAATGTTCTTTTATACGCGAAGAGTATATACATGTATGTGATCGCGTCTGGCTTCTTTATATTTATTTTTTATCGGAGAACTATAGTTCATTTCTTTACAAATAAAAAAGAAATGTACATACAAGTGTAGTAGTAGCAGCAGCAGATGCATTCTATTAATATGTAATCTCTAAAATGTTATTTGACCTTACAAAATGATAAAAAAAAAAGTTTATATTAGCAATACCGCGTATAATCAATCGTTATATGGTTCAAAAAAATTTTTAAGAACTTTGCTCTTGATTTAAAGTTTTTTTGGCTCCGTAAAATATACAAATGTAAATACTAATTCTATAATAGAAACTAAAAAAACTTTGGTTCTACTAGAAAAAAAAAAAAAAAATTCGAACCATATAGATAAAGATTGATTATATCATGCTACTCGCAACTACAACGGTATACAAATATATATGTATATATACATGTATATATCGATTAAAGCACCAGTAAAGAAGAGAAGTTGAAAACGTCGTTTCTATATACTCGCTCACGAGTCTCAGCTAAAAGTTCTATACTATAGCTCACACACGCCAGGGCCAAGCCAAAGCACTGCTGTCAGACGAGACTTTGCAAACTAGCCCCACTATATAGTTAAGGGGGTTGGAACATGTATAGCAGCACCAGCACCAGCACCAGCAGCAGTAGTATATAGGGCCTAAATAGAAACGTCACGAGGCCCGTGTAAGTGGCTTGTCCAACATTTTGATTAACACGTCTCGTAGAACCTCATCCACCCTCCTCCTCCTTTTACCTCTGTTCCAAAATCTCCTCCTACTCCTCTACTATATACATATACCTCTTGTTCCATCGTCCAACGCCCGCTGTCCTCCCCTTTTGTCTCTCTCTCTCAACTCTTCGATCGTATACACACCTTCAAACTCGCTAAGCTTTGACGCGAACTTTATAGAGTGAGTTTATATATAATGCAGTAACACTGTATACTATAGAATTTATTGATTAATTTGATTTTTTATACGTATAACTATATGGAAGATTGTACCAAGATAAAATAAATATAAGACTTTCATATAAATAATGAAAAAATCAAGAAACTTTAATATTTACAGAACTTATGTTTTATGAAATCATTAAATATCGCAACAAATATTTTCATTACATCATCTTTTAACAGAAAATTTATACCTTCCTTTATCTTATCAGATACGATGAGATAGACGAATAAAAAAAAAATTTTTCTTTGGTATATACTCTTATTATAAAATAAAAAATTAAAATTTCATGCTCAGATCTTTTTGTTATAAGTAAAGTACAGACTCGCGCGTGCTATTGAGAATAGGTAGGTATTAGGATGTTAGGGTGTGTCGAGTAAAGTAAGAGGGGCAGAACAACCCGTCACGATTATAAACGTGTGTTTCGAGTATATATAGATATGGAAGAAAGAAGAAGGTAAGAGAACTGAAAGCCAAAGAAAAAAAAAGATATCTTTTGAACTGCAAGCCGCGAAATCGATTGTTCCTTTTTTTTTTTTATTCTTGTTTGTCCAACAATAAATACGTCCTATTTCTTCACGCCTTAAACTTACATATGATTTTTACGCGTCTCTTTTTAAACTTAATATAATCCTGCACACACCCTGTATATCATTATGGTGAACATTGGCTTTTAACATCAGCAATTATTATATTTTGCTAATTTCAAAAATATCCACTTGTTATATCGCCATTAACTCACGCTAACTTCACTTAGCTTCAGTCTTACATTATTCTTTCTTCTTTTCTATCCAACTTTTAAAGCTTGTCTCAATCACGAGTATACACAAAATCGACACAGATTTCAACATACGCCAACACAAACGCTAAAGTAAACGGATACGTGACTTGGTCCACGGGTTCATTCAATTACGCATCCGTTCATCCCATTACAAGTGTGAAAGTCAACACCCTCCTCCTTTTTTTCCATCAGCTCTCTCACACACACATACCCACTTAGAGTATTAGATACTCGTATATACATAAATATATACATACTATACGGCTAATGTTGCTTTCAATTACTTTATACTCGAGTCGTGGTACAATTGAGTTCGGCCTGTTATAGAGCTACTTGCACATACACGCGTATACATTTAAAGGGGGACTTAGAAAAGCCGATAGATAGAGTTAAGTAAGGGGAGAACGTAATATATAGAAGAGTGTATGTATTGTATACGTAGTGTAATTTGTAAGATTGCTTAATCCGCAGTCGTAGATTTAAATATTTAATGTATAATGGACTTAATGTGTACTCTCGATGTCAATTCAATTCTTTTGAGTTATTTCTTTTCCTAACTGTAAAGAAACAAAATTTTGTAAACCAATAAATAAAGCTAATGGATATACGAGATGAAAGATATTACATAAACATAATATAATGAAAAGTATATAGACGTATAAGGGAATGGTAAAATAACTTCGAGACATAAGTCGTACATTTTCTAAGCGAAAATTATAAAAGATTTTTAGATAATTCGAGTTTATGTATCGCAAACGATATTTGTTGTTTAAAATTATCGGATATCCAAATTTTTCTGTCACAGCTCTAATAAAATTATTATTTTGTTTTTGCTACCATTTTTCACAAAGTTTTGTGATAAAATGTCCACAAATTTTACATACATTTTTTAAATTTAATTTTTCGTATCATATATAAAATTTATAAAAAAAAAACACACACACACAACATTTTTAACAATAATAATCTCAGCATCGAGTATACACCTTCATAGTTCCATCAACATATTATTATATACACAAACCAATAACAATCTCATACAACGCGTCTAAGTACTTTATCTTGTATATTATATAGCTATACACAAAAGAAGAAAACCCAGCCACGAGCAAACAAACTTTACGAGCATCAAACAAGCTTTCTCCCTGCAGTGGAACTTTCATCGGATTAATCATTTTATGGACACACAGAGCAGGGGGGCGTTGGTAGTACTATTACACACACACTCCTTTCGCCACTGGAGTGCCTTTTTCATTGGTTGAGACCTTACAGAATCTATAGGAAAGGATACATACATAGGTATATAGAATTTTTACGCGATCGGGAAAAAAAAGCCATGATCGGAAGATCAGTCTAAGGGTTGATATAGAATATATATATATATATATAGGTGGCAAGAGCATCTCACGCTTATGAAATGATATTCTTGTTAATGTACCGCGTAAACGATTTTACGAGGGTCGTATAATTCTCATTGTGTCCTGCAGATGATATTTTCTCGTTTCAGCTTTCGGTCTTAATTAGAAGCTTTTTTTTTCTACGGTCGTACTACGGTGCATGAGAGACTTTATATATCTGTCTTCTTTTTTTTATCTCGTGTGTATTACCTTCTCGACTAAACGAGGATAAACATCTCGAGAGAGAGAGAAAGAGAAAGAAAGCTAACGTCTCCTCGTATTTGCGTTACCCCTTTTTTTTCTTTTTTTTTTTTTAAGCGACTTCGTTATTATTATGGCTTTATTAATGCGTGCAAAATACTGTTAGTTTATAGAAGTTATAAATGCTCGTAATAAATGATATAAATAGTACCATAATAAAGATAAAGACGTTTTTTTTAATGAACGTTTTTTTTTTTTTTTTAGAAGAAATCAAAGTTCTTCATATTTGCGATGTAACAATAATATGACACTTGCAAAAGTCGATCAATTTTATATATCTTAAAAACCAATAGCAAAGCACACAAAATTATAATACAATATACCCATTAAAAATTTTATCATACACTTGATACCCTCGCAATATTTCGGTTATCAAATTGCTATTAAATATATCGCAAATAATAACCACGAAATCATAATATAAAAGAGGATATACAAATCAATCGCACAATAATTGCCATAGCAGATATTATACATATCTGGAGCTAAAGTAAAACTCAACGAATTATCCATATAGTCACTCTATATTTCACATAGAAATCACAGCACACAAATTTTACGTTCACACCAAATAAAAGAGATAAAAGTCCCACTGGTGTTAAACAATTATATAGTATAACGTCCCTTGTTGCACGTACCTTTATATACATGCATACATTCACACATTTTCTGGAGGGAAGCAATCGATATGTCATCAATTCGTTTGAACGAAACGAGGCATCGAACTATGTATATATGCAAGCCTGCGGATGTATAGCGCATGTCATGATTATTGTTCTCTTGCACCAGAGGTACACAATTGAAATGTCAGTATGTATGTACTATAGCGTGTGTATTTGTGCGTATGTGTATGTACGCGTCGATAAAGTTCTTTTTAGCATCCCTCACGGTTTTGTTGGCTATTATCAGCCAGAATATATACATATATAGACACTCGTGTGCAAACGCCTGTATCAAATGGATGATTTTGTGTATGTATGTATGTTCGTGTGTATAAAGGAATTCATTGCTCACTGCAGGTTTATATATATATAGTCAGAGAAAGAGAGAAGTCGTGTTATACGATCGTTTTGCATTCGCGTTAAACAAAACGTCACGGACAGAAGTTGCGCATAAATATTGTCCTACCCCTTTTATATCCCTTTTACTATATATACATATATACAACAAACTGATTTCCTTTGTCATATCTTTATTTTTCAATTTTATTAATAGCGCCCGACTCGTCTAGATAACAATACCGATGATTTTCTCTACTACTATATGTAATGTCGTTGTATTAATAAATTCATGCGCACGAGCTTTTGTGTAAAACTTTTATATAAAATATTTGAACACTTGTAAATGATTTAAAAAAAAAAGTGGTTAATTGTTATGAAAGTGAGATTACTATTAAAAAACAAAACTTTTATACAATTCGATTAACGAAATAATCCAGCATAACCAGGAAAATTAGCGAGACGTATCCAGAATACCATACGAACCCTTTGTCAACTATCTTCAATAAACCCATGCTTACGCGACAACCTTCGAGGAAATAATCCAGCAACAGTTGCACATCGTATCAAGAGAGAGAGAGAGAGAGAGAGAGAGAGAGAGAAAACAGATTTGTAGTTTCATTAGACACACCAACGGTGGCTGCTGCTGCTGCTTATGACATTGGTGTTCCTCGATATGTCTACAAGTGCTTACAATACTACTTACGTGTATATGTACCAGTAGCATCTTAGTAACAGCAAGTCTTCCCTGAGGCTGTTTTCTAAGGATGTCTGTATTGTAGGGTATGTATTTTATGCTTATTGAAAATTGAAGTTTCGGGTTTAAATGAGCTTTGTGTTTATGAGATTATATACGTTGAGGAGATTGAAATTGTTCTGATCTGGATGAAGATTGTGTGATTTTACTGTTGGAGTGGAAATGATTATCAAAATGATGTTTTTTTTTTTTTTTGTATAGGAATTGAGTGTATTTTTTATTTAATAAAAAAATAACCCTGATAGAGATTATAAAAATATTTGTTCAGCTATCGCACGTTATGTCATTATACGCATTATTAGATCTTCAATTGTGCGTATCATGTATTCACTGATAAAAAAAAAAATCATGAAAAAAAAATTTAAGAAGGGGAGTTATAAATTCATAGTAATCATCTATACGTAAAAAAAAGGTATCTCAGCTGCGTAATGCTTTTGATCGAGCTCAGAGAAGTGTACTTGGATTATACATAAATACATAGGACATCTGCATCGAAACACTGTTCACTTTTTGAGATACATGAATAAGTTCAATGCAATTTTTCAAGCTTACTGATACAATAACAACAGTTCAACTAAAGTTTTTTTTACTTGATCTTTCTCTTAAACTAAAGAATAAGGAAAACAAAACAGAGTGTATAAAGGAAGAAACAGCTTCGACAACAGCCGGAAGGATATGGGTTACTGATTTTTCTGGACTCTCGAATTTCTTTAAGGGGGATATCAGTTACAATTCGCGACTCTTTCAAGAGTTTTCACCCTTCTTTTTCTCGGACGGTTGATTCATCAATTGCCGGAATATGTTCCTTTTTATTTTTTTTTTTTTTATAAATCACTTTTTTTATCCACTCTCTATACTCTCAAGTTTATATTGCTTGAACTTTTTAGTTGGTGCCTGCTGGGATAGTAGAATAGCCATAGTGTGCGTCAGCGTATTTATGATATCGCGAAAACAATTGTTCTTAGATTTATTAGATCAATAACTTTCAATCAATTGTAATATGATATTTGAAAATGGCAAGTGTCTTATGAAACATAAATAATAAATTCAACAAACTTATACTCCTTACCAACAAAATCTTCGCAAAGTCACAAATAACATTATATGCTTATACCACAATATACAACGCAAAACGCATTCCTGTCAGCAACCTCATTATACATACATACATACCCGCATTGACATTAACTCACATATGCCTGAACATCACACAAACACACACACACAATACGAATTACGCGCGTCATCTCAAACCTCTCTCTCTCTCTCTCTTTATTCATTTTTTTTTCATCATCTTTTCTTTTCTCGCGCGTGACGAAGAGAGAAAGAAAAAGCTATATATGTATATATATATAGTATTGCGTGTCGACACGCCAGCCTACAGGATTAGCCTTCTGACGCAACTATCTCTCTCCCTCTCTCTCCCTTCTTCTTCTTCCTTTCTATCATCATGGCATCACTCATCCTTTGTGTGACATTGTAATAATAAGGAGACACACACACGTTAGGGAGCAGTGTATATATGGTTTGTGTATAATGAGGTTCAGATCGAACGTGTGTATACTGTGACTATGTGTGTATGTGTGAGTGTGTGACTTGAGATAAAATTTGTATTTTATCATGTATGGCTGTGAGATGATTTGAAAAAATAATAATAATAATAATTTTCCGGGTTGTGATGAGTTATCGAAATGTTTAAAATAAGTATTTTCATTTGGTACCTGACACGGTGTTTATTAAAGAAATGTCGATCGCGTGTATACACACTGTTTACAATTATAATATATTAAAATTCAAAATCACGAAATTCAATTTATAGATAAAAAAATCCAAGTCAAGTAAAAAAAACGAAGGAGGGATGGACCTTAGATCAGGTCAAATTGCCGTTAAAGTAAATCTACAAACACATTCTTTCTTTTAGAGAGAGAGGTATTATATAGCTTCGTTAAGTTGTAGAAAAAACAGCTTAAAATCTCGAAGAAGATTTTTTGATCCCTTCTTGATTGTTGGCTTTCTTTCTTGACTATAGTCTTGGTATTACTAACTACTACTACTACTATTACTACTACTACGCTCGTTGGACTCGGAGATCGACTTTTAGCTTAAAGCGCGAGAAAGACAGTGACGCCCATAGCAAGAAGAAGAAAGAAAAGAAGAAGTATAGAGTAAAAGGAGGGCGAACGTGTCTTAGCTTGGAGGCGTCGTAATTAAGGGTATCTTTTATGGGCAGGAAGGTGATATTTACACAGCCGTCAAGAGAAAGAGAGAGAGAGAGAGAAAGAAAGTCAAGATGATCGAGCAGGTCCTTTTCCAGAATGACGCGCCACTTTCCGTTCAACTAAGGGGCAAAACCGTTCTTCTTTCTCTCTCTCTCTCTCTCTCTCTCTTTCTATCTTTCTCTTTTATAAGCTTTTCTCTCTTTTTCTTTGCTCTTATAACGGAGTTGATGATCGCGCGCAAACTCTCTCAATGAGCTTCTCAGATGTATATATGTGCGTGTGTAAGAATAAAGATCTGCTTGAACACGTCTTGAGGTGTGCTAAAAAAATAGAGGCTATTTTCCTTGGTTGTAACAAGTATGATGAATTGTGGAATGTTCGTTTAAAGTCATCTTCTCTTAACCCACAAAACTTAAGGGGGCCGGCTAGTTATAAACACTAAAATAAAAAAATTCAATTTAGTATACCAAATTTTGAATATACTTAAAAAAAAATTATTGCTTTGGATACATGTAGTTTTGACCTTACTTTTAGGCTTATACAACTTTCAGTATCCAATGATGGCAGTGCGTACCAACAATTTCACTGTTATGGTCAAAAAA
>JAPYZE010002498.1:0-16018 GCA_030522805.1 Leptomastidea abnormis
TGGGAAAATCAAAAAGGCATGTTCTTCTACTGGGAAGGAGAAAAGTCATGTTTTTCTACTGGTAAAAATAAAGTAATGTTTTTCTACTGAGGCGTCGAATATAGTGAATATAAAAAAAGCTTCTTTAAAAAAAAGCTTAAAGGAAGAGGAAAAGATGGAGTTTTGAGATCGCTCGATTAAACATGTAGTACCAGTGCAGTTGTTCATATAGGGGTAGATAAAAAAGATAAAAAAAAAGAGTATAAAAGGTACATAATAGAGAAAAAAAAGAGAGAAAGAGAAAAATGTATAGGAAGACTGTGTGGTATATAGATAATTGAATTTACGAGCGGCAAACCGATAAATTAATTGGCAGAAACTGGGAAAAGGGTAGTGATCTAGAGATAGGCCGCTCCTCCTGTATTGTGGGTAATATAGTATAGTGTATAGTATGAGTAAATGCTGCATGAGATATTTAACGTTTAACCGATTTCCAACAATCATCTATTGCCTATGATATGTGGCTTATGGCTTTACATCGAATAAGGTTATCCTATATATTGTGTAAGTGTAGTGATGAAATGAATTTTGACGCTTTTGCTTTGTGTATAAATGTAGGTGAGTCTTTATGAGTTTAAGTTAGGTCATATTATTATAGAAATAAATTAATTTATTGTTGTAAATAAAATTTTACGATGAGTAAGTTTAATTTGGTTGTTTGAATATTTGTATATAAAAGAATAAGTCAAGTGTATAAAAATAATACATTGCTGGTAATTGGTTATATTTTATTGAGTTATCGCAATTTTATTTTATTTTTCTTTTTTTTATATATGTATGTTTCTGTAATATTAGTATCAATAGACTGAATTAAGCAATGACAGGTACATTTGATGATGAATAAGTGAAGAGATTGTTATCTGTATGTATTCCAGTTATATTATGTCTACCTTCCATCATTATTCTGAATTTCTCTAATCAAATACATACTACATACTTTTTTTTATTATGATACAACCACTGTATAGTCAAACATGTCTGCTAATATTTATTCAATTCATAATAAATATTAAAAATCGTAGTACCAAAGAATATGATATTTTCTCGTATACTCAGCAATATAAATCTCAAATGCAATTATCAGTACACTATTGAAATGAAAAATTCTTTTTTAATTAACCTAAATTTTTCAAACTCATTCAATCTCAAAAAAAAAATAAACGTCTACCTAGATTAAGTATACACAAATAATAACAAAATAATCTAGTAAACACGAACTAAAAAAAAAAATTTTTCACTCGTTTTCCTACCGACAAAAAAAAAGCCACTGGAAGCTCAAAACAGGACGAAAGCTCTTTCTCTTTCGAAGCACTGCATCGTAAACTCGTCACAGCGTAAACAAAAAAGAAAAGAGCAAACACACGATATCGACCTTTTCCCCAACCACAAACAAAAATAGCAAGTCTTCAATGTTGAAAAGGAAAGAAAAAAAAATAAATACTTAACCGAGTGAATGAGTGACAAATAAAAAAAAAAGGAAGAAGATGAGAAAATCTTGGTTGATAAGAAGTCACGATTAAATAATAAATAAAACGACAATCGCGATATTTGCTTTTTGTCTCGTTCGCCTGTCTCTGTACGTACGTACATACATACATTTTACGGAAATCAATCTGTCCTCACAAAACTCGAGGGAAGCCACAAATTACCTTTTTCTTTACCTAATCGGATAGTGAGATTTCTATAGACACGCGTGCAAAAGCTCATATTATGTGTATTGTGAAAAATCTTTATAAGTATACAACTAAATTGTATATCTTTCAAGTATCAAAAAACTTTTAGTAATAACTCTCACTCGGTCTGTGTTCGTGAAATATGAGATGATTTATGATATTCTTCTTTCTTCGATACTGTGTTTATGACGAAAGGGTTGCGATGTTTCTGTCAGATGAGAGACTTAATATAATTTCTCAGTGTAATATTATGGCACACACCAGCAGCTAAGAAGAAAATAAGGGTGATATCAAAATGATGATTATACTTTTATTCTCCCATCTTTTATATTGTTTGAACTTGTCAGATTATTACATTTGAGTGGTAAGAGTACGTCAAAGGGGGAGAAATAACAAAAAGTTTCGTTTTCAGTTGGTGGTAGATTATTCAACGAGACATTGATAATAAGAAGAGGGTTGAGGGAAGATATACGAATGTAAGGAGCTTGCAAGTTCTGCAGGTATTGGAATACTCTTGAGATATATAATATATTTTGAGAGAGTGTTATGGAAGAGATTTTAGGACTTTGGGTTTGGAAAGTTTCTATGAAAGGGATTCTCGAAATGTTAAAGTTGCAAAAGATAAATTGATTTTGTTGTTTTGTATCATTGCTGCGGTGTTGTGAATAGTATATCTAGGTCATATCGAATAACGAAGGGAGTATTTTTTTGAAATTAAAAAATTTGATCTGGAGTGTGGTGTTTCTTAAAAATCATATAGGTATCTGCTACGTAAATAAAAGATTTTAATTCTATTTTTATTTTGGAAGAGACAAAGAGTAATGTTCTTTTTTTTAGACTATGAATTTTGTAGTCTTTTAAAAAAGTATAATCAAATTAACATACTTTTGTTATTTGAATACTTAAACGTCTACATGTATATATGGAGAGTATAATACAGTTTCCTTATTGCATACCACAAAAATTTATGAGTTTTATGAAATTACTTGGATGTTCTTTAAAATTTGGTGAGAATTCTTTGAGAGCAACTTTATGATCATACGTATTTTATCGAATATACATGTTAATTTTTTTTTTCATATATAAGACCAGAAGTTGTAATTCAATTTGAGATATAAGAAGTTTAAACTTTTTTATTATTTTATAATAATAACTGAAACGAAAAATTAAATACTTTTAAGCTGATGGAATAATTGATAAAGAAAGAAAATGATAAGTTCAATATAGAAAATGAAAGATGGGTGTTTTTTTTTTTCTAAATCGAAGTGGAATGTAATCGGATGAAGTCAGACGTAATAATGGACATTTAATGAGCGAGAAAGAAAAAGAGAGAGAGAGAGAGAGAGTGGTACTATTGTAAAAGCATTTTTCAAGCTCACATATTTTTCTTCGACTGAAGAAAAAAAAAAGAACTAATTCATTCTTAATACAACTTATGTGCTTTTGATCTTAATAATCGTATTATTGTATGATTTGTACGATATTTTATATTTATAAGCTAATAAATTTTATTTTAAAACTGGATTAACAATGAAATATATATGTTTCACCGAAAAATATTATACTGAATTATTAAAAAAAAAAATAATAATAACGAATGTTTCATGTTAAATTACGAAAGTGTATAAGCAAATAAGAATATGCCTTTCAGCAACATAAAATAAAATATAAAATAACGTAGAAAATAAATAAAATAATAAAATTGCAAACATTTCTTGTATCCATTACACTATTGTAAAATAATAAAATTACGTTTACACGTAATTCATAAAGTATGTTTGTAATCATTTATTTTTTTCACAATAAACATATTCTTAAGCACATAATTAATTTAACGTATCTTTTAATATTCAACAAAATAAGCCAACTGTACTTAAACTTTATATATATAACAACAAAAAAGCAAAATACAATTGCGCTTATAGCTATAATATCTAAAGAACAACATTTATCAAATGTAATATCCATAATACCAACACCTGTATTATATAATACACTTGCAGTGTAAAACCATATTATACATATCCAACTTTCTCTCTCACTCTCTATCATACAATTTCATCTCACAACCATTTGCACCAATACCAGTACCAGCTAACCAACCAGTGAGCAAATGCATTTGCTTTTACAACCTTTCCAGAGCAAAACCCGTTAAAAGCTACCATTAATTATATCAACTTAAATACACTTGCTCGTCGTAAAATTATAATTTACGTCTCGATTAATCGCCTGTACAAAACGGCACGTGCAAAAACACATCATAGAACAAACAAAACAACTGAAAATTTTAGATACGATCCACCTTGAATGTGTGTCTGTGTGTATACTATATATACCTAATCGTAGCAGCAACAAAACCGAGTCACCCAATTATATAGTTATATAAAGCTCGGATATATTATATGTCAGCTTATTTTTTTCTTTCTCTCCCCAAACTACACCTAGCATAAAGATCGACATTCTTTCATACGATATGTGATTAAAACTCATCTCTCGTCTTCTTTCTAATACTTATAAAAAAGAAATCAAGATTCTTTTATTAAAAAAAAAGATCGCAGCAGGATTGTATCTATCCCTATGGATTAAGATTTTTTTTTGCTAATAAAGTCACACACATGGATACTAATCATTCAACCAGTACTGGTATAAAAAATGCAAATCGCAAAGCGAAATTGGCGCATCGGAGCTTTACACTGGTTTTAAGCTTTGGATAAAGGTTAATTTATTCTCGGTACAGAGCTACAACGATCTCCAGATCCCACCAACTAAACCTCCCTCTGGTATACTTGTGTACAATATACGTACATGTATACAACCTGACATCGATTGGGGTGGCTCTCCTGACACGACTTTTGGACTTGCTTCATCATCACAGCTGATTTTGTATGCGCGAACTCGAAATTATAGAAATTTTGTATGCGAGCTTTAATGAAAGCATCAAAAAGCTTTTTTTTCTTTTACTTTTTATTAATGTTATTTTGCAAGGAGATGCAAAAGTGAAAAGCTTAAATAATTTTTTTTTGCTCTACTGATAAATTTAAAAAGAAAATAATAACGAAACTACTTTAATTAAGCTCAATTATAAATTTCTTGCTTTTATTTTCAGCGAGGTATTTATTTATTCATTTATTTATTTTTTTTTAAAGAAAGATAATGCTAAACTAAAAAAAATATTATATTTTTAGGATGTTTCGTTGACAGACAGCTAATCTATTTTAATATATATGAACTCGATGAAAAAGGTATACCCAAACGCAGCATAGAGAACCGAGAAAGTGAGGCAGGATATATATAGGACGATAACGCTTCGAGCGTGAAAACAAGTAAAAAAGAGAGAAGAGAAGCGTATATACCTACTACCTACTACTCGGGCTATATCGACAGCCGATTGAAAAGGAGAGAGAGTAAGAGGAAATGCCAGATCTCAGCTTTCGACAATAATATCCTCTCTCTCCTTCATACCTAGTGCCATAGGTATAGTAGAGGCTTCTTATTGATTCAATTGCACTTGAAATGTTGAGCTTTTCTTTAATACATAAGATTCAACTACGAAATAAACGTTGTTTTTATTCTTTTATAAATATCTTTAATTATTTTAATTTTAATAAGATTTTGTACCTATGTTTTCTTTTAAATTTAGATGATAAGAAATTAGATTGAAAATAAAAACTAATAATCCGAAAAAAGTGTAAAAATATTACAAAAAAAGCTCTACTATACTTTAACTTTATACATTCAATACGCACAGTGTTTTTAGAAATATCTATAAGTACGCATTAAAATCAACAGGCTTCAGGGACACTGTATAGTCATTGGTGAGTTCTATGTGGTGTATATGTGTGTATGTATGTACATTGTCAGCAGGGCCTGTTGAGGAAACGCAATAGTTGGCAAGGCAACTATATACATAGCTTCACGCATGCACGACTCAACGCTCGTAAATCGTCGCGTAAACACTTGGATGGAGCTACTGCAACTGCAATGATATGTATGTATGTATGTATGTATGTATGTATGTATGTATGTATGGTTGGGATGCGGTGTGTGTATGTATGTGTGTGTGTGTAATGTGTGTATGTAAGCCTTGTACGCGCTAGGAAATTGAATTATACGAGCGTAAAGACGAGCTTCTATATATTGCATATACATTTGTAGTTATATCTTTACTCTGATGTGAAATTCTGACATTGAAAGACGAGAAATCTATATATATTCCGTATATCTCTATTTTATGATAAAGTTTATGGTATACTTTGAGTAAACTTAATGTATTAAATGGTTGTTTTAAATTTATCGTATGCAATTTTTTTTTTTTTTTTTTTTTTTGCATTCAATTTCATTCAGTCTTTAGATCTTTGTGTTTGATATGCTTGAACTTTGATTTTAATTGTGGTTTTTAAAAATGTAGTGGCGATGAAAATTTTTATTACTTGATTACGTTATGCTTTTATTTTTATTTTATTTATTTATTTTATTTTTTGTTATATGCTTGTACGTGAATTTTTAGTAGAATATATAGAATACTTGCTGCGTTGTTATGAAGCCTAACCAAATGTTCGAAATTAATTGAATTGTTGAATTTTTTTTTATAAAAAAAAAAAGTTAAAATTTTGTTTGGATTCCTTTTTTTTTTTTGTTACAAACTATTGTCGAAATAAACATGTAGGAAATGATTATCGTCATACTAAATGGAAATGAATTTTAAATATTGTATTTAAAATACACCTTGGGCTAACTGGCAATTCAGTTTAAAATTAAAATTTCTTACATCCATAAAGGGTAAGAAAAAAAATAAATGGTCGTCGTTTGTCATCTCTTATACGTTGACTATCTTAAGGTTTAGGGGGGTCGTAAAATACATCTGGACCAATCTATATTGTTAAAAAGAGCATAAATTAGTTCAAAGTGCAGTTGTCGTCAAGGATAATTAAATCCAGTTTTGATAAGAACCTATTCTACGCGTTTTGGCTCATTTTCCATTATCAAATATTTATTGTGATTTTTTTTTTAAAAGTAGCTTGATTCGTATTTAAATTATCGATAGCTAATGATACGTTTTCATGAAATGTGAGAAATTTTTAGATATGTAATTGGTGATTGCGTTTGTTAAAGATATTTTTTGAAAATTCAAAAAGTTTTCACTTTGATCTTTTAATTTAATCATCTACATACGCTTTTGGCTGATTTAGTTATATGTAAAAGAAAAAATACTGACAAGAGACGAATTTATTTCCACCCAAAAAAATACTGTTTCGTTATCTATTTTTTAAACTATTTTATTTTCAAATTGATTAAAACTATGATACACTTGAATTCGTTATGTGGCTTTTCATTGTTACGAAAAATCAAACTGAAATTTTTTTTGATAACTCATTTTTTACAGTCTGGAACCTTAAACTTTCCATACATCTTTTCAAACAGAAATAAATTAATTAAATTTATGTGCAAAAGTGTACTTTCTTGTTTTAATTAGACAACCATTCAAACTGAATTCATGATTAATTAAAAAAAAATCTGATGACTCTACTCAGATATTACTAAACTTGATGATTAAAATAAAAACAAGATTTATAAACTTTATATTTTTGCTTGTTCAAATTCTTTTTACGTATTTCAAACTTACATTGAATTATTTAATTAAGTTAGATAACAATTAAAATACAAAAAAAAATACTTTTTTTTAAATTAATTAAAAAAATATTCGTATAAAACTTCAAAATTATTGTTTAATTAGCTAATTAAATAATATAAATATTAAAAAATGAATAAATAATACATAATTATTAAATTTAATTCAGTGTTATTTACAAATATCCTTGTTATTCGCGTAAACTTTGAAAAGCATTGTACACATGACCCTTTTTTTTTTTATATTTGCATACCAAATACTCGAGAAATAACTCTATATATGTTTTTTTTTTCTTTTCTTATAACGTGTTTTCACCTGCAAAAAGCTTGTTTAATTGTCAATTAAGAAAGAAAGAACATGACCTTTATTTACTTGTTTACTGTTATTAAAATTTGTACCAAAGATTGTACACTTTTAATTTACTTCCCTCTGGTATTTCCAGTCTCTAAGAAATTAATATCAACACTGCTATTATAAAACTTGTACAATAAAATACAATTTTTAAAAAAGAAAAAATTTAAACTATAAAATCTATAAAAAACCATAAAAAAAGTCCTTTCAATTTTTTTTTTTTTTTTTTTTAAATTTTTTTTTTAATACAAATACCTGCTATAAAAAAGAAAATAGAAAAAAATATTGTAGAATAAAAAAAAAGGACAATTTTCTTTTCTCACAAAATGTTTTAATTGATTCATGTTAATGGCTCTCGCTTAATATACCAGGTAAGAATAGCCCCTTACGACACTGTCTTGGAACGTCCTTCAAGCTCTCTTTTTATGAACTTGACCGTAAAAGTCTAAAGTAAAGCTTCAAATACGAATGTTTACTTAGAAATTTTACTGAAGAAAAAATTATAAAATTATTTCCAGTTATAGATATTTGATAGAAATATTTTTAATTTATAATTTAAACTCTATCATTAATTAAAATTTCAAAAATAAATAAATAAGTAAAAGAAGATTTTTTTCAGAAAAAATTAAAACATTCCATAAGCTGATTAAATAGACAAAAAAAAAAAGATGCAATAATCAATCACGAGCTTGCAGCTGGCATACAGTTTTTTTCCTTATTTCCTAGCAATAACCAAATAAAAAGTGGAAAAGAGTCAATTTTACGATTTATACCAAAGGCAATTTTTATCATTTAATTAGTCATAGTAAGAGGTGAATATAGTGAGTGAAGCATCCGCCCGTTAAAAGCCACTCGTTTAACCCGCTCAATTTCGTTCTCCAAACAAGCAAGCAAGCAAGCAAGCTCGTCTCTCTTTTTTTCTCGATCGTTTTCAATTATACGCATATATATGTATACGTATATACATATACGATAGATTCACGAGCAAAGCAAAGTGAAACCAAGTGAGTGAGAGTAGAGAAACCCAAAAAAGCTATATCACCAAACTCGATAAATCTATACTCTCTCTCTCTCTCTCTCTCTCTTGCTTTCTCTCTATTTCGCTACACGCAAAAAGCTAAAAATTTTTGGCAAGTTTTCCTTATTGCCCGGAAGGAGTAAATAAAGCGTGTACGACCCAACAATAACCTATGAAAGTTTATCTCTTGCTTATATAGCGTAGGCGGTGTCGGTTATAAGTATATGTATACTATTTAGAGCAAGAAAAATCAATTCAAGTGTATTTTCTTTATTCAAGGCTATGTAGCTTAACATAGATAAAAGAAGAAAGGATAATGTTTTTATTCATTCTACAAAAAAAAAAAAAAATAATAATAATAATAAGAAAATCTTTGATTATTCAATTCAACTACTCGATATCACTGAGAAAGATGAGCAGGTGCAAAATAAAATTAAAGTTCAAGCACTAAAAGATTCGTATATAGAAAGGAAATAACACTTGCATAGATGACTACTATATAGTGGTAGTAGATTTAATTGAATAAAAACGCTTTTGGGTCGTATACGCAGAATATACCCCATATATTATACTCGTTCTAACATTGCGCTTTTCTCAACATCTGTACATCTATCTTTCTAAAAATAGACATATGTATGTTCAAAGATGTATATATAACATATATTGCTTTATCAAGAGAGGATGGAAGTGAGAGAGAGAGAGAGAGAGAGAGAGAGAGAGAGAGATGCGCTTGGAACTCAAGTAGCGTAGGCACTTAATTCGCGTTAAACGGATTACAATTACCTTAGACGAAGAGAGGCGTAGAGAGAGAGAGAGATGAAAATAGAGCTTTGACATAGAAAACGGGAGGAATAGAGAAAGATAGTAGAAGAGTAAATAGTAAGTACGAACATATAGCTTGGTTCTACCATCCTTTTATTCAATGTCACACGTGCTTGTCTCTTTCTCTTTCTCTCTCTATACGTTTTAATCGACTTTTTGCGCGCTTGTTAATCGTAAAAGGAACTGCGCTCTTGTGAGTGTAAAAAGAGGAATAAAGCTTTGACTTTTGCTTGAAAATGAAAATTGAAATGACGCGTTGTGGAGTGTGATCTTTTCCGACTAGTAAACACCTCTAAGCTTTGTGGATTATTATAGAAAGCAAAAAGAAAAAAAAAGATGATTTTTATTTCATTTTTATTTTTTTCTATTATAATAATTTGATCATAATTATGCTGTATTAGTTTTATATAGATACATTTTTTTTTATAATTTTTTGTAAGCTGTTATGAAGCAAAATGAATTAATTTAAATTGTTGATTGTCACATAATTATGTTAAATAAAATAAAATAATAAACTGTGTTAAGGAAAACTGTCTATAGATATTAAATTGCCAATAACATAATGTAATCAATTAGAATAAAAATGCTTAATATGATACATAAACTGTCCAAGACGATTCAAATGAGGCTAATTACTTATAAAATTGCTGACAAGATGTAGCGATATGGAATAAAAGAACCAGGAAAGAATATGAAAAATAAACTTAATTGTATCGAGATGAAAATAAATTTTTAAAATCAAGTTTAACACGTGTTTTGAATATTTCAACCATAAAAAAATCAAAAATAAAAATAAAATAGTGTTCATTATAATAATTAAGACTATATAATTGAGTTTATGTCAGTATACTATACATTCAAATACAATCTACCGCTATATTCAGCTAATAACAAAATATATAGGTGTACGCGTGTAAACCAATTATGAAAGCTCTCAACTTGCTATTATCGTTTTGCAAACATAAAGTCTTTCTACCACTTTGAAAAAAAAAATTTTTGATCATTGTTTATAACACTGTTTGCTTTTGCACTATATATACCTAACATACATATCAGAATTTATAATGCACTTATTACTGGTTCATCGGTAGAGTTTTCTTTATACATATACGAAGAGAGAAAGATATATATAGATCGTTTCAAGTGTTTACGCCTCTCTTTTGCATATACGCGTTCCTTTTTATACCTACTCGCGAAAAAATAATCTTTCGCGTTCTCTCGTATATTCAGAAATATGGTTGCCTGAAGGTAACTATCTGATGTTACTGTTACTGCGTTTGCATGTGTATATCGGTATATAAAAAAAAAAAAAAAAATTGGAACGTTAAAATATACGTAAAATAAAATAAAAAAAATTCACATTGAATTTTATTCAAAGTCACGCAATTTATGCGTCTCTGTTCAAGTGAGGGTTTGAATATATAGAAAATTTTTGTTTTCAAAGATTTTAATCTACTATACCTATGAAATTTAATTTGTTTTGATTTTGGTGTAGATAATTTTGTTATGATTTTTTTTTTCTTTGGTAGAGAAGGAGTTTTAGATTTGTTTGATATTAAACTATAATTAATAGTTCTTTTTTCATAAAGTTTTATAATATTAAGTTTATTTTAGAAATAAAATATAATATTTTATTTTTATGAAAGAAAATTCAAATTAATTACGTGTGAATTATAAGTCGATTATCAAAACATTAAGAAATAATAAAAAAAAAAAAAGAAATATTCGACAATTACATTTTGGTCAAAAAGTAATAACAATAAAAACTTACAGTGTGTACGTGGTGTACATTTCTATATTTGATGAGACGATAATTAGATTAATTTAACCGGTTACACACACAGACACTCAACCATATATCTACAAACAGAGCCATAAAATGCTTTAACTCGCAACAACACACCATAAAAGGAAAAACGAAAGGCAAAAATTAGTCACACATACGTAAAAGCTATAGAAACACATCTATATAAACATATACCTATACGCTTATAACAAGTATTTTTATCAAACCAAAAACAAACATCTCTATTTTCATTTGAAATAGGCCATTTATTTAATCGAATTAATTCATCCTTACTCCACTGTATAGATTTTACTCAAACAAACTAACATTTCCTGCGTATATATATATTCTTTTAGATACAATTTCATGTTAAAATAAAAAGATAAAGAGAGAGAAAGAAAAAAAATCGATATGAGAAAGAGCATATCTGGTCAAAAATGACGTTATATATAAGTAAGCATCGTTAGCATTCACCTGCACGTCCTTCTCAACCAACGGAGCTTTTTTTTCTCTCTTCTTTTTTTTATTGCACCTTTTTCTCTTTCTATCTTTCTCTTGGAATTACCTTATTACCAGCTAACGAAGTAATTAGTCGAGCTTGATATATTGTACCAACGTATAATATAATGGGGGTGGGGGGAGAAAGAAAGGGTGTGTATATATACATACAATTTAGACTAGAGTATTATAACGTTGGTATAATATATATAATTATATAACGAGCTTGAGTGGATATATATACCTAAAAAGCTCGAGGATAAAAATGAAACTAAAAATAGAGAGAGAAAGAGAAAGTAGCCATTTGTATTGTAGAAGTAAAGGGTACAAATTTATAAGTGGCCTGCCACGCAACATTAACTCCGAACAACTTTAACCAAGAGAAATATATAGATACACGTACCCTGTTATTTTTTTTTTTTTTTTTGTGCTACAAATATACAATTGAGCTATTATTTTTTCTTTGTAATTAATGTCGTCTGATTAAACATCGTAGAATGTAGCCAAGAAGTAAAGGGTAAGAATAAGGCGGGGAATAAATAGCGATGCAATTTTCTTAGCAAGTCTGACCTCTAATATTTTGAGGTAACAAGATGTGTCGCTTTCTCTTTGCACGAGTGCTTTCTACGCAGTAGGAGGAGGAGGAGGAGGGAAGTACGAGAAAGTGTATTACTTCTCTTGGAAAAGCTCGACTTGCAGAACTACGGGATGAGAAGGAGTAGGTGGTGCGGTGCGGTGTGGATGGGGTAGTAAATACATTGGACAACTCTGCAATTATTTTCGAGTCATCGAGTTTTTAATGTTGTTACTGCGCGACACGCGTAAGTATATTAGATGTTTGTATATGTATATATAGGTATAATAAGTGATATATTACGAGTTTTCTGAGTATATATAAGTCTCATAATCATTATTTTGTTGACTAACAAGGAAAGTTTATATAAACGTGAGTGAGTCGTTAAAAGTGCGTTTTCGCAAAGTTAAGTAAGTTTAGCGTGAGAGAGAGAGAGAGAGAGAGAGAGAGAGAGAAGCTTTCATGAAAGCTTAAGGGAAGGACGGAGAGAGGTAGGGGGAAGTTAAGGGTAATTTCACTTACTATGTGTATTTATAACACGAAGAGAGAGAGAGATTTCTCTCGTCATTGCACACACATACATACATATATTCAAGAGTTTCGATGATTCGAACGATTAACTTTACACGCGCCCTACGATTTCTCATACGCTCTGATAAATCTCTCATTTCTCCCTCATATAAGTATACGCCTTATTAAAAGTTACACGCGATAACTCGATTTCGTATTGATTATTGTTTAATATTTGTCGTATAAATCTACTGATTGTTGTTTTTTTCTTAAATTTTTTTTTTGTACGATTGATCTAAGAATATTGATAAGAAACAAGATTTTTCTTTTGTCGTTTTTAATATAGTTTGCAATATTTAAGAAGTATACATTTTTTTCTTTGTTTTTCGGTTATATTGATTATCAATTTGTGCTTGCGAAGGCGATATATCTTGAAGTTTATGACTTTCTAATGGCTTAATTAATTTGTCGGCGATATATTGATGATATTAACTTCGTGGGACACACATATTGTGTGGAACCACCTATACTCTTTGACGCCTTGATTATTGATTTGAGTATAGTTTCATGTGTGTAGGTGTATATATATACTATAAAGCTTGGACAATGAGGATAATAATACTGATTATGTATAACTATTTTGACAGACTAATTGAAATTTTATTTTTAAATTATTAGGTTACTGTGAATAAATTAAAAGTAAGGGATTAAATTGTATTAATTATCGTTTACTTGATTTTTAAATTCGTAAACTAAAAAAGAAATAACGTAGTCTATCTTTGTAAAAAAATTTTTTTCGTTAAAAATAAAACAAGAACTCTTGATATCGATCATATAAAATTGAAAAAAAAAAAGATGTCACACTCATCTTACATCATAATTAAGCTTGAAAACATAAAATATGTATATCCGAACAGACATAATCAACAGATGTGCGTAAAGCAGGAGCCTCTCAAATTTTGAATTACAAATTCATTGTGTCGTAAATTAAACACCAAGCATGTAATATAAAGTATCAAAAAAAAGAAGAAAAAAAAATCCATTTACCACGTGTTTTTCAACTCGACATACAGTTGCAGCAGCTGAGTAAATTTGTAAAAAAAAATAAAGTAAAGTATAGCCCGTTTATGTATATCGATATATTGTACTGTTATTATACTGATGTTTCGACTATTAGAGCGTACAATTTATCCCACATCTTATCTTCAAATCAAAAATCGACCCAAATATGTCTTTATTATTTTTTTTTCTCAAGAATATTAGTATTTTTTTTATGCTTTATAAAAATCTTTCAGAATTATAGTATATAAATATTTTAAATCAAAGTTCACCTTTTCATCTTAGATCTACTATATAAACCAAGCTTCTTTATCTCTTATAAAAAAAAAAAAGTGGAAAATGAGTAGAATAGCTTTTTTCAAAACAAGTCTTTTATAATCTATTCACAGTCAAATACATATTAAACTTATTGATCTTTTTACCATAGAAAAACTCAACAATTCACATACCTCTTTCAATACACGTTCTTATTCATCAATAAAAAAAAAAATAAATAAAAAATAGATCACTTTGACTCACCTCCCAAACCTCATACCTTCCATACTAAATTCCCCAGTATTTTTTTATTTTTTTTCATAACTCACCCTCTTAAAAAAATCGCACAAAGACCCGGAGGGTAAAATGCAGACACACGTTAACATGCATATTATAACAAACCAGGCATACACCACATTCCCCATCCATTATTTTATTCTCTCTCTTCTCCAAAAAGCATACCTATACCCAAAACCTTAACCCACATATTTCACTAGAATAATATACATTTACTACAACTACTACTACTACTACTACTGCTACCAAACATCATAAAAGTAGAAAAAGAGATAAATTATATATATGTATACTCACGGTTAGTATCATACTTGATTCCATAAAGTTCACCAAAGCAAGGTTGAGTTGCAAGACTTGCTAATTTTGTTTTTGGCCAACACAATACACTATCCCAGTTAGGTAAACAAGCATCATTATTATTTGAAGTTAATCTTGCTTGATTCTCGAGTAAATGACATTCTTCTGATCGATTCATTTTTTTTTCTTATGTTATCTATAGGTGTGTAGATCAGTCGCTTCTGGTATAAGCAACTTTTATTAAAGCAGTAGTGAGGTTTTGTACGTATATTGAGATGCTGTCTTTCTTTTTTTTTGGAACTGAGTAAGTGAGAGCGTACACGTTTATATATTTACGAGATATGATATATTATAGTTGGTAGTAGGAAGGGGAATATCAAACTTGTATATTTTACGCGCAAGCTTCGAATGAATATTTAACTTGATTTTTAGTTTTCACTATATATCATGTAAGTATTGTTTGATTTTCTTTCTTTCTTTTTTTAGGATTGATATACCGGTAATTTAAATTTATACACGTTGGTTTGATCAAGATGCAAAAATAGTAACTAGTGGTAGTTTACATTTGAAAACGATTGGAAAAAGAAGATTTTAGATTTCTTTTTTTTTTTACTTTAAGTCGAGGAAAGATCGTGTTTGTTTTTGTTTATTACGAATTCGAAAAAGTTTAAATTCGAAAGCTCTCACTTTTACTCAAGTGTTTCAATAGATCCACTTTTGCAGTACAGTAACTAAATCTGGCAAGTTGGTTCACGTAACCAATACACAGTTTACCGACACTCCACTTATACCTATATGTACACTTTAAACTTTCAAAGCTCGTTGGAAGCTATACACACAAGCTTTCGTTATCGTATTTAGAAGAAAAAAAAAATTTTTTTGCACTTGTAGGTATATAATACAGGTGTAGGTGGATGAAAGTTTGATTGAAACTCAGACGCATCGTACGTTCTATTTCAACCTCCTCTTCTCGCCTCCTCGTAACTTCAATGACTTTGTTTCGCACTTCGATAAAAGCCATTAGAACATTAGTCCTCCAGGCGTAATTTCCCGCCTAAGAATTTGCTTGGGCGCGGCTTCTGTTACTACTACTTCTACTACTAGTAGCTTAGCTCCTCTTCTCTTTCTCGTTAACCGAACATCGACTTGCTGCTGCTGCTGCTGCTGCTCCTTGCTGATTTCCATGCTAATCACTTGGCATATATATATA
>JAPYZE010002499.1:0-18643 GCA_030522805.1 Leptomastidea abnormis
ATTGGTCAAATCCATATAGTTTCTAAAATTTGACAAAGTCAATTTTTTAATATTAGCGTCTCCCCGCACATGGTACATTTTTCGCAGACGTTTGCATAGTGTCCTTAATAGCGTCGTAACCAATTTTAGTTGCAATTGAAGTACTATTTTTATTAATAGTCATTAACTAATTATTTCAATGTTTATAAAAATAAAATTTATCGGCCTCATTAATATCGATTAGCTGATATATCGGCATCTCAAATATCGGTCTAAAATATCGATAAAATTTTTCGAAAATTTCGATAATCGAAATATCGATATATATCGCACACCCCTAAAGTGTTAGCTGTTAATTAAGAGTTCATTGTAAAACATACATTTTCTAAAATAGTCACTTATGATTAAGGAGGAGATATTGAAGTATAAGTGGTTAAAGTCATTAACGGAAAGAAAGCCAAAATTAAAAAAAATAAAAAATCATTCGTAACTGCCGCGATATTTACGCTGTAGTTTGTGATTCTGCTAACGCACAACTGTGGCACTGTTTATCGTTGCATACGCGTCTGCTAGTCAACTCAGTCAACTACAGCTGAACCTGGTTGAGTAACCTCAACGTTAAAAAAAAATCATCATCGTCGTGGTATAAAATTTTTAAATAATCCAGGATAGCCAGAGAGTGAACTGGAACAATAAAAAAATGTCACACTCGCGACGGGATCGTCGCTCGCCAGAGCATCATCACCGAGATGGAGATCAGAAAAAGCGTCGACATAGCGATAACGAGGAAGATGAGGAGGTACGTCACAATAAAGCATCAGGTAGCAGCAAATATGGAGGATCCAGTGGCTGGGATGATAAGCGTCATCGAGGCAGCGAGAATAAACGACCTCGGGGAAGGTCGAACGATGATGATGAGCGAGGTAGAGGAAGAAATCGCGAGGATGAGGATAGACGGGATCACAGAGGAGATGATGCTGCTGCTGGTTCCAGACGGAGAGATCGTCGTAACAATGACAGGAGGTCAAGATTTGAGCAGGTTGGTGTTTCATTTATTTATTTTATTTTTATATATATGGCTTATGGGATTGGAAAAGTTGAAGACTGTAAAAAATGAGTTTACTGGAGTAAACATGTTGAATATGCTATCTAGAGGTTAAGTTATGCAAAGGAACAAAATTAAAAAAAAAATAAGAAAAGAAAAATGCTAATGCTTGCAGAAGTAGAATAAATAAATAAAAAAATAATGAAAATATGGTTACCTTACTGAAAAATTTTAACTGAGATCTCACCTGACATCTCATGCCAAAATCTCACGTTACTTTTTTTTTTTCTTAAAACAGCTTAAAATTAAATTAGAAAAAATTTCTGAACATTTTTTCACGGCCTAGCTAAGTAGATAAAAGATTATACAAACAAGAATAACAAATAAAAATAATGATTTTATTTAGATAAATGTTTCATTAGTCCATACATTATTTTAGTTATTTTAATTATTTGCTATCAAAGTATTTTAATTTAAAATATGCTTTGTTACAGCCATTTATAAAAAATGAACCGTCACCTGAGTGGGGAAGAGCTAAGGTGAAAGATGAAGTAAAACCAAAAGCTGAAAAACAAAAACCAAACTTTCAAACTTCTGGAAAATTAACAGAAGATACAAATACAGTACATGGTGTTGTTATAAAATATTCGGAACCTCAAGAAGCACGTAAACCAAAACGCAGGTGGCGTTTATATCCATTTAAAGGAGACGAATCACTTCCAGTACTTTACATTCACAGACAGTCTGCATACTTAATTGGTAGAGATAGAAAAATTGCAGATATTCCTGTAGATCATCCATCGTGTTCGAAACAACATGCGGCTTTACAATACCGCTTAGTTACTTTCAAAAGAGAAAATGGCTCAGAAGGAAAACAAATAAGACCTTATTTGATTGATCTAGAATCTGCTAATGGTACTTATGTTAATAATGTTAAACTTGAACCTCGAAGATATCATGAACTTATAGAACGAGATGTTATTAAATTTGGGTTTAGTTCAAGAGAATACGTAGTTTTACATGAACATAGTAAAGATGATGATTTAGATGATGATGTTTTGGAAACAAATACAGAAAATTAAATTTTTTTAAACCTCAAAAATACAATGTATTTTTACATTGTATAAGTTTATTGGATTAACAGTGCAAGACTTAAAAATTAATATAATTTTATACACTAATATTAATTTTACATGATACATTACTTTTGTACGACTTTTATTACGGAAATTCTCTAATTAATCATTTATTGCAAGCATCTTACCCATCATTTGAGTAGTAAATTTAAGTTAGATATAATTGTATATAGAAAATTCAATACACTAATTAATGAGCATTATTTTATTAAATAACAAAAACACTTCTAACATTAGTTAACAAAAAGTTTTGATTTAATAAAATGTTTGATTAAAAATTATTTTTACAATGTAAATAATTTAATAAATATTATGCACAATATTTATAATATCCATATACAAATACTTATTTTTGTATCAATTAAACATAAAATAACTTGTAAGAAAATTTTAAGTAATTTCTGCACTTGAAGTATTAAAACTTCTTTTTGAATTAATTTAAAATCATGAATAATGTGTGTATATATTTATGATGACTTAGTATATAAGTTAAATGTTTTGTATATAGAAAAGTAAAAAATAAATTAATTTTATAAAATAATATTGATTTATGGATAAATACCCATGTTTCATTTTTTTTTCATTTTTGTACTTTAAAACTATTTATATTCCTTATTTCTTTTATTTAACGCATGAAACTTCTTTAAATCATCTGAATTCAAGACTTTTTTTTGAAAATTTTTATTTTAAAAGTTATAAGTTTTGTAGTAATTTTATTATAATTTATTAATATACGTACATGTACTGCGATAAAAGAAAATTGTTTTTTTATTAATTAGGCAAAATAGTGGATTTACATTATCTATTTAGAAATGCATTTAAATAATTTTAAACTTTACAAAACATTACAAAAATATGTAGACAATTTTATTACTTTAGAGGTCAAGATATTAATTTTTTAAAAAATATTCACATATTTTGCTATATATTTTTATAACAATCATTTAATAAAAGAGCAAATAGATTAAAAAGTAATAAAGCTAGAAATAAAAATAAAAAAAGATTAATTTTTTGTCTAAACTTTAGTTTCTAAAACGAATTTAATGCATTTTGTCTATAACAATCGAATGAAGAAATATACTGCTTTTCGGTTTTTCATATAGATATACACATATATAAATACAATTATAAAAAAGTGGTGTTGTGGAAACAAATTTTTAACTTTATTAATAGTATTTTAATTTTTTACATTATCGTTATAATATACGTATTTAACACAATATTAAAGCTTTCTCTATAAAAAAAAATAACGTATCTTAAAACGTTAAAATCCGATTTTTTAAAGCAAAGCTGCTTATAGGCACAAAATTTAGCATAATTATTTTGATAAATTTTTTGTGCTTATTCAGAGACAAATACAATAAAAAACCCAAAAAAAATTTATTGTACATCTTTCGAGTATAAAATTAATTTTAGAAAACAAAAAAAAAAATTGTAGTTTGTATATCTTTGGAGAGGTTTAAATTAAAATCATTTATTTCATTACTTTTTTATCTAATAATTGTAATTAAACAACGATTATATATTAGCAACGACTTACTTATTGTTTGATTCATATAATAATTAATAGTTAATATTTTTTTTTCTAATTTTTATTCTTTTATTTTGTTTAAGAAAATTGCAAATAAATTTCTTCAAGAAATTTCCAAGACAGAAAACTAATAACGTATCTTGAAATCATGAAATTCGATTTTTTATAGCAAAGTTGCTGCTGAACTTTATTTTAATAATTTTAATTCTTTTTTAATTATAAATTATATTTGTAAAAATTTTCATAAAATAATTTTATGATTATTCAACAAAATCTTTATAGTTATTTAATTTTCGCATATTTAAGAAAATCAATAAAATTATGTTTACGAAAAATATGGCAGACATAAATAGCCAATTGAGAAAGTGGTCCTTCTAAATCCATATTATTTGGCGTCAGGAGATTATTCGTACGAGTTTTCATATAGTCTAAGAAAAGACCAATTGTCAATCAAGCGTCTTATACCTGGTTATGGCCAAACGAACCAAATTTTACTGGACTGTAATATAGACAAGAAGAAATAAGACGAAGTCAATCAAGCGTCGATCTCGTTATTAGAATGGAAGCGTTAGCAGTTTCTTTTAGAGTCACAATAAATTGAAAAGTCGAAGCTCGGCGGACAGTCGAAAATATTTTTAAGGTGTTTAATCATATAACATTACATGCGGTGATATATAAAATAACATAACTGCCAGCCTTCACAATGAGCACAAGTAAAGTAAAAGCGGATAAAGTGGACACATCAGAAGTGAAATTTGATAAATTTTCATACCAGTGGAAAATAAAGAACTTCAGATACTTGCACATGCAGCCTGGTAATTATTTAGACTCGCCAGTCTTCTCGTTTGGTAGCAAAAAACATATAAATTGGTTTATTCGATTATACCCTGATGGATATGCCAAAGTAAGTGCAGGCTACTTGTCGCTGTTTCTTTACTGGGAGCACAACAAAATAATCAAAGGTCAGTACAAGCTGTCGCTGATCAACGACAAAGATGAAAAACGATCGGAATTGACTGGAGTATTAGAACATAAAGTGATAAGCTCTCCGGGAACGGGTTACGGACGATTCCTTGCTCGAGCTGGAGTATTGGATGAAGCATCCGGTTTGCTGCCCAACGACTGCCTGACGATACATTGTGAGATCGTTGTGACCTTGGATGTGTACGAGATAGGCGAGAACGGAAAGAGGCTATCGGAGCAGGATAAGGAGGAGGACAAGCCGAATTTAATGGAGAAATTATTTTTAGAGGAGCAGCTGAGCGACGTTAAATTGATAGCTTCCTGCGGCAAGAGCTTACCCGCTCATAGGAGTGTACTAGCAGCTTCCAGTCCAGTCTTTAAGGCTATGTTTACTCACGAGATGCTGGAGCAGAGACAAGGCGAGGTGAAGATCGAGGATGCGGCTTACGAGGTGATCAAGGAGATGCTGCGGTTTATCTATTTGGGCAGAGTCGAGGATATAGAGACCACGGCACTTGAACTTTTTAGACTCGCTTATAAGTATCAGATTGCCGATTTGACTAAACTATTCGAAGAGGCAGTGTATAAGAAGATTCCGAGATATTAGAAAATAAGTTAGCCTATACTGATTATTACAAATACATATATAGCTGACTATATCCTGTCTATACTATACTAGAATACAGGCACGCTATTAACTTTAAGAACATCCTTATATTTTACATATAATTTTAAGTTTTACGTTAATTTCCAAAACTAAACAATGTTCTTGATATCTTCAATTAAGAACGTTTTCTATTAAGTTCTGGCAAATTTCTAGTATCTAAGTTACTTTGTATTTTCTAGTTGAACATCATTTTTTTTTTGCGTTAATATTATTTACAAATTCAATTTTACGTTTTTAATAACATTTTAAGTAATATTAATATACTACAATTTTTTTCTTATTCTTTTACAATACATCAATTCAGCAGTCGTCTTAATAAATTAAAATTGAACTCTAAATATTTTAACCAATTCCAATTAAGTATTTATATTTTTATTTGAATTTGTAATTTTATGAAATAATACCATGAACCACATCTATATTAATAAATTATTTATAATCAAAATTTGTGCGATTATTTTTTAATGATAAATAATTAAAGTTATACAGTCTGATTTTTTTATTTAACTATAAATTTATACTATTTCTTTTCTAACTTTTTTTCTAAGATAGATGAAAGATTTATTTGAAAAAGAAATTAAAGCCTATCAATAGCACTTTAATTACTTTTTTGAATGATTCTTCTATCTATTTTGGAGAAAAAAATTGTACATTAAACAGTAGATAAAAACGCATATTAATTATAATGAGTTTTTCACGGAATTTCATACTTTTTCGCCTATACCTTTTTTCCTACTAAAGGTAGAAAAACGATTCAAAAAAGAAATTAAAGTGTCAGTAATCTGCTCTAATTTCTTTTTTAAAGCGATTAAAATGATTGATTAGAACCAAAGTTACAGTGTGACAAAGTATGAGCAAAGTTGAACAATTTGTAAAAATTAACGTGTTTTTTCATACTTTACAAGCTTGTATCTTTGGTTCTAAACAATATTTTTAATTGCTTAAAAAGCCAAATTGTAGCTATTTTCAAACACTTGAATTTCTTTTGTTAATCGTTCTTCTATCTCCCTTAGAAACAAAGTTATGGGCAAAATAGTGAAGTATTAGCTATGTTGTTAATTTTAACATGGATTTAAATGGGAACACTTGATTGGCTTAAGAAAGTGTGTCACATCGATTAAAAAGTTTAACCACTATTTTTCCCTTCAATTGTATGGCTTAAGGAACCAAAAAAACTTTTGATCAGAAGCGCGCCACAAAGTTGATTTTTTTTTTCCAGAATCATATTACGGCATATTTTTTGTGGTTTTGCACATATATATACAGCTTTTGCATGGGAAGGGAAAAAAGAAAGAGAAGAGACGCTTATGAAATGGAAGCGTTTGTGATCAAAAGTCTAGGTAAAAGGTCTACATACAATACAAGGGCTTATGCAGTGTTGTAGCTGATGAACGCTGTTAAGTTAACTTCCCTTTCAATTTTGAATTTTGAAGCTAATATTTCGACAGTTGACCTATTACTAAAACTGCTATCATGAGCGAAAAAGTAAGTTTGAATTTATTTTAAATAATTCTTACCTTAATTCTAATTTTTTTTTTATTATTTCAATCGATTACTTACATTGCGTGTCAATAAATCAATGTATTAACTTTATTTACAATCTTAGTAAAGAATTAAATCAATTTTAAAACATAAATACCTGTAAATTATTAATTTAGATGTATTTTTTTTTTTTTTTTTGTGGAATCTATAGAAAAGATGTACTCAAAGCGCATTATCAAAAAATATTTACGAAGCTGTGCATAAATCCAATCACGAGTTACTAAAAACATTGCTCGTTGATGCAAAATTTGATGACGTAAACGACAAGTGTTTACCCTTACCAGCGTTGGATTTGGCAGTTAAAAATGGCGATTATACAGCTACGAAGCTTCTGCTTGATCACGGTGCTTTGCCCGATTACAAACTTGATCGTATTATTTGGAAGCAGCGGCGATTGAAAGACTCTATCGATATGAACTCTTTATTACACCACGAATCAGCCGAACCGATAGATTTCAAGTATGAACACAGCGTAATGGATAGTACCCTTTATTCAGCAATTTCGAATGGAAATCACGAGATAATTAAATTGTTGATCGAGCGAGGCTGCGACCCTAATGCCAATTCCGACTTTTGGTACCATGCAATTGAGAAAAATAATTTGCCTGTAAGTACATAAATCTATTTTTACTTATAACTATCGTCAGCCTTACTTGTTATCTACTTCAGCGAACTCACGCGTCTATTCCTCATTTAATTGTTAATGATATATATTTTTTAGATTTTTAAACTCTTGATGGAGTGTACGGGCTGGATGGTTGGCAATAACAGATGGTGTCAAAAAATGATGCTGACCGCTTGTGCTACTGGCTCGAACGACATATTAGATTATCTTCTAGACGAAGGCGGCGTACCAGTTGACATTCAGCTTCACGGCCAAACCGGCGCGTTCAGAGCTCTTTTGGCTCATAAATCCTATACTTTTATGAGATTAGTTGAACGAGGAGCAAATCTTCACTTCGCGGATCATCCAAATGGTCTTAGCCTATTGCACGTTGCAGTATTCAGGAGTCCCGCTTTAACCCTATTTTTACTTGATAATGGCTTGGATGTTAATATACGTGATATGCACAACCGTAGCCCCTTACATTACGCAGCCTTCTACGGAAATTTGGACATTTTAAATCGACTGATTAGCCGCGGTGCAGATGTAAATGCTGCCGACAGCCTAGGCCAAACGCCTATGATGATGGCAACTAGGAGCCAGTCAGGTACGAAGAGAACCATTCAATACCTTATGCAACAGAAAAACATTGATCTCATCAAAATGGACAATGAAGGACGTACCGTACTGCATCATCTTGCTCGCAGGCCCATAGACTTGGAGCACGATTTGGCCAAAGATATTTTATTTCGATTAGACTTTGACGTTAATGCTCGGGACAAAAACAATAAGACGCCCCTGGAGTACGCCATTGAATATTCGTCCGTCAAATTTGTAGGAATACTTCTTGAATTCGGTGCCGATACTAAAATACTTCTTAAATACAGAGAAAAGTTTGGAAAGGATCTAAATTTATTGGGAACATAATTGGACTGTCAAAAAAATAAAAGATCAAATGCTGGTTTTGCCAACGATCCGTATATCGATGCTATACTAGGCAATAATGAACAGAATATCTTCGTATTCTTGGAGATGATGTTTGGCATTCATAACCCCAATAAATACGAAAATCAAATTGAGATTATGAAGAAGACTATGCTTAACGATCGTTTGACTTACTTTGATTTTTTGCACGCTAAAAAACGATTATGTAGCAAAGTTGCCAAAATTCAGGAATTGCGAGGAATTTTCTTTGAAAAAATTCATGAATTTTATCACTACGAGTATATGCTTGCTGGAAACTTCATTAATGGCTTAAAGCCTTTGACGGAAACAGAATCTAAGGCTGTAACACTTGTAGAGGATAATTTGGCGATTATTTCAAATTATATTTTGCCAAGTACAGTAACTTATAAAATCAAAAAATATCTCGACATTGAGGATATGGTGAGGTTGCAAGGAATTGTAAATATTTTTGAGTCGAGTAACAATGACAATGACTTGTAAATGATAAATATTTAAATATTTGTATATTTTTTTTTTCAATAAATAGTATAAAATTATATAATTACGTTTTATTTTATTTTTAGAAATTATTTGAGAATAATCATACAAAAAATATTTCATTTTAATATAATATTATCCTCAAAAGTTATTTATTCAGCAGAGCTTAGATCTTATAAACTACAGGTACAGTAAGATTAAGGTAATTTTTATAATTTGTAATTTTTATAATCCCGTACATGAAATATAAAACATAAATTTTCAGATATTGGAATACAACTACAGCTTAAAAGATTAAAGTGTGTCACTATTTATTACATCAAATATGGTGTTAATCAAAAAGTGAAGAATTTTTGGTATTTATTGTCAGATTTTATTGTTAGGCTGCAATAAAAATATATCTTTTATAATTTTAAAGCATACAATGTGTTATCAACACAATATTATTAAAAATAAATTTTCTTGTATTTTAAATGTAATTAATATTACAAATTTAAGGTAATAATTTCTGTATAATAAGAAGTTAATTGGGATTAGCGATCCAAGTGAGAAATTAAAAGAAAAAAATAATCAGAGAGGAAAGTAATAACATAGTCGTTTCGACCGAAATCGTAGTCTGTTGGGCTCATCAGTATAATGACAGATGATTTTATTCTATACGACACAATATAGAGAAAATATCTAGAAATGATATGTTGTAAAGACAACTTGAATTCTATATACAATATCTCCAAAAACGACAAGTTTGATTGAACTACCTTTTACAGCCAAGTATAAAATGTAACACTCGTTACAAAAATTAATTTTCTGGCTGTACAAGTAACGATATCAATAAAAAGTAGTCAAGTTTATTTTATGATTAATTTGATATTTTTTTTTGGCTTCTATTCCTAGTAGTATTTAAAAATCTTGTAAGTAGTTTATTTTAGAAAATTTTAAAAGTTAAAGTTTTTATTTAGTCGAACTATAAGTAATGATATAAAATCAAAATTAAATGCTTTGTATAACTGTAATAAAGATTAATTTTTTTCAATCAAAACTATCATATTCCAAAATATTTGTTCATGATCAAATAAAAGCAATGGGCCTGACAAGTTACTAAAAAAATATCAAATTAAATTAAAATAAACTTGACTACTTTTTATTCATCTCATTATTTGTATAGCCAGAAAATTAATTTTTGTAATGAGTGTTGTTACGTTTTGTACTTATGTTTAAAAATATAATTGCCTGCCTATACAGATGGTTCCATCACATCAAACTCGCCGTACATAAAAGTACCTCTTTTTAAAAAGGCTCGTTTTTGGGTATATTATATACATACAGAGTTCAATTTGTCTTTATAAAATTTTATTTTCAGGTTTTTTCTCTACTTTGTGTCGTATAGAATAGAATCGTCTATTAAATATTTCAAATTTTTTCTTATTCATAAGAGAAAAATTAAAGAAAAAAAATTGTGAAAATAATAAATTTCTTTTTTTATTTGTCTCCTTATCAATTTATTTATAAACGAAAATAATGTAATAAGTATGTAGTCACTACTCACTAGACTTCGCAAAAATTGTATGAACTCTGTAAAAATTTTGCAATAACGCATTAATGTGCATGTAGTATGTATAAACTTTTATTTGATCTAATCTAATCTGGTCTGATAAATTGGATAATTAAAAAAAGATTGATAAGCTGACTACAATTCTAATACTTTAAAGCATGTATCGTTCAAGAGCTCAGTAGTATTAGTTACACGCATCCTTAGGAAAAGTTAAAGCAGTACCTGTTTTGTATCTTAAGAAAAAATTGTTTTTTCTTATACGTGAAGCTGTAATATAGCAATGACGAGTACAGATGCTACTTTAAAACCAGATATAGTAGACGTCTCGGAACTCTCGGGAGTGAAGATCGAGAAATTCACTTACCAGTGGAAAATAAAAAACTTTAAATACATCTACAGGCATCTGGGGGAACATCTGCAATCGCCAGTTTTCTCATTCGGATCAAAAGAAGAAATCGAGTGGTGCCTCCGACTTTTTCCAAAAGGATATCGCAGGCGAGAAGAAGATTACTTGTCCTTACATCTGTGCTGGACACACAATATAATAACCTCTTGTGATGCCATTGATGGTGAAATTTGTCTGTCAGCAATGGACCAGCGAGAAGAAAAAAAGCTGGTGACCGAGAGGCAGTTGAAGATAAGAGATTTAAATTCTCGCGCAGTAGTTATCTCGGAATTCATCAGCAAAGAGAAACTTTTCGATAAAGAAAATAACTATTTGCCAAACGGCTGCCTGACCATTAACTGCGAAATCATTTTATACTTCAATGGTGTAAGTAATTCAAGGAGCAGGAGTGAAAATCAGAAGCTGGATGAGATAAGTCGTGCAGGACCGCAGTGCTGGCTCGAGAAGCTATTTCTCGAGGAGCGTCTGAGTGACATTAGACTAGTAGCGGCTTCTCATTCCTTTCGCGAGAGCCTGCCCGCGCATAGAAGTGTACTGGCTGCATGCAGCCCGGTGTTCGAGGCTATGTTCACGCACGACATGCTGGAGCAAAAGCTGGGCGAGGTCGAGATCGAGGACACGAAGTACGAGGCACTCAAGGAGATGCTGCGATTCATTTACACGGGTAAAGTTGACGACTTGAAGTCCATGGCCTTGGAACTACTTAAACTCGCTCACAAGTATCAGATTGACGGGCTGAGTAAACTCTGCGAGGTGGCATTGATCGATCAACTTTCATCCGGCAACGTCATCAAAGTTATTAAGATAGCTGAGTTATATGACATTGAAATTCTGAAGACTAGCGCTATCGAATTTGCAAAGACGCACAAGAGGGACGTCGTTAAATCGGTCGATTTTAAATCTTCGATGGATCTTCAGGGATTGAAGAGTATTCTTGAAGAGATTATTCAATGATGATTAATTTCAATTAATCAAAATTTTGGATTTCGAAAAAATTACAATTCTGTAATAATCTTTGCGTTCAATACTGTAATTAAAGATATTGATATAATCCATGAAAAGTCTTTTTAATTTATTACAATAAGAACTTCAAAATTCTTTTCTTTTTTTTTTTATACTCTTTGAAAGAGAAAGCTTTGTAACGATGAAAAGTTTTTGATTCCGTAATTTTAGGTTTTTGAGAAAACTATCATTTTCAGTCAGTTTTAAAAAATAACAAAATTTTCAAAAAATTGTTGTTTTCTTTAATTTTAGGGCTACTAGGAAAAACAAGTAAAAAAATGATTATGGTTTTCTAACACTGATTTAATGATGCATAATAAACATTCTTAAAAAGTGATAAGAATATCAACAACAAAACGCATATTTATATAATTATAAACAAGAAGAAAAAACGAGAGCATTATGCTAATCCTTATTAGTGATAAATTATTGATTTTTAAATTAATTTATATTTTTTTGCAATCTCTCACATCTGCAGCTTTTATAAAAACTTTGAGAGCTTCAAAAGCTTCTTTACCAATCGGTATTATTTCTTCTGGAGGAGCCATAAAACGAAACTCATTACTCGGAAGTTCAAGAACGTAAGAATAACTTATACCTTTCGAATAGACCCAATCTAAACTTGAGCCAGTATGTGGATCTAAAAAATAAATTAATTATTCATTTGAGATTAAATATCAATCAAATAAACCAATTTTTCAATTCTAAAAAAAGTAAATAAATAAAAAAATAAATTGTTAAGTAAAACTTACATATACTTATTGAATTGTTAACTTTTAAATTTGATCCTCGAATAGTTTTGTATTTGTCTGCAGCTTTTGTAGCAACGCATTTCTGTAGACAAAAATACATTAGTGTAACTATGACATCTATCAATAATAATTTGTATTTATGTTGCAAACAATAATTAAAAAAATAAAAAATAGAAAAAAATAGAAAAAAATTGCAACTTACGAGTTCATCGTTATTTTGAGGAACTTCGATTTTATTACCCCACGGATATAAAATAGCCTAAATTCATACACATAAATAAATTATTATAAGTGTAAATTAAAATAAAGTAGCTTTTAAAATCGTTAAAATGTAATTTTACTTACACTTGCATATGAATGTAAACCAACGTAAACTTGAACATTTTCCAGAGACTCGATTAAATCTCGTAAAGCTCGACTTTCTGATTCTGAAAACGGTTTAGGACCACGATAAAAAGGAGAGCATTTATCATCCGATGATCCTACTCCTAAAAAATTACACAGCATTTAAACAGTAGATTTTTATAAAAAATTTCGTATGATCAAGATTTTACATCGATTTTACCTCCCCAATGGTAGTCAAAGTTTCGATTAGCATCGACCCCAATACATTTGCCATCGTTAACTGTAACTGTTTTTCTCCAATTACGTACCTAAAATTTGACATCGCTTTAGTTAGATAAAATTTAATGAAATCTTTGAAATAACTTTTTAAATGATGATTTTTAATTTTAATCATAAATTAAACCAACATCATCATTTTGATGCGAGAATTCATAGCCATCTGGATTGAGTAAAGGAATAATATAGACATCAACATTTTGAAAAACATTTCTTTCAACTTCGACCAACTGTTTCATTGCATACAAAGCTGTAGTAGGTGCTATCCATTCACGAGCATGTATTCCAGCTTCGATAAGAATCGCAGGATTATTTTGTTTTCCAGATGATATTTTTACACCTATAATGCTACGATTTTCTGAGCTTTTACCTATAGTGATGTTTGTAACTACATCACTGTGATTTTTGGCAAATGTTTCCACAAACATTTTTATCTGTTAAATAATTTTGATGAATTTAAAAATTATCCTTTGCTTAAAAAAATAAAAAGAAAGTCTTACTTCGTCATATCGAGGAAAAGAATCGAGAATGTCAGGAATAATGTAATTGCGTTTAAAACGCCTATATTGGAATAACTTGGCATTTCGATTGATAACTTTACCGGCATCTGGATAAAGAACTTCAAATTTGATTTTTCGAATATTCAAGTTCATAATGAAAGACTGTACTTCAATTTTAGGTACTAGAATTTCATAAGGATTTGTCATTTCCACAAAATCAAACTGAGGATTATCCTGCATGTAGGATATCACAAAATTGGATTCTGATTTTGTGTGACATATCACTCTTATGAAGTGCATTCTAAAAATATTATAATAATTCAAATCAATAAGCTGCAATAGTTGGAAAAAGAAAATACAATTTTCCACTTACTCGTATATTGAAGGTAAATTGTCACTTTTTGTATAATCAATAATAATACAACTAATTAAAATTACAAAAAATAATTTCATTGTAACAATAAAAAAAATTAAATTAACTAATTTATTTCACTAACTACGTTACAAAAAGTAAAAAAATATCTATACTTTCAATTTTAGATTTACAATTTAATATAATTTTAAAGATAGTAAATGCTCTCTTAAGTAAAATTTTTACTAATCGATATCTCATGGAATTTTATCATTAAAATTTTAAATTAACAATTTGTGCACACAAGCTGTCTTCTAAAAATTGATTGATAGGCTTCAAAGAAGTATTTGTTATGTTAATATAAGTAATTTACAAACAAAGTTATACACGTGCCGTCATTAGACAAATTACGATCAAGTATTTCGCACAAAGCTTTCTCAAATAATTATGTGGTTTTATTTATTTTTTTTTTTTTTTGCCACAGCAATTGAACAAAAATCAGACAAAAATGTCGAAAAGTGTTTAAAGTAGCCCCCTTTTACGGTACATAAATAAAAAAAAATTCAATGAGTTTTATTTAAAACATGATATAAGAATTTTAAAATATACGTTTTATTAACAAATTAAAAAATAATTATTTGTAAATCCATTAGTTTGTATAAATTGTTGGTTTTAATTTTGAACTCAAATCTTTTTTTACTATTTCATTTTGATAAAATATTTTTCATTCAACGTTTTTCTTTTAAATTTAATATTATAAGGTTATTTTATTTTAAAACATTAAATAATAATAATAATAATAATTTTTTTATTAAAATAACATTTTTTTATAAATTTATTTTACGAAAAAATGACGAACCATCTAAAAATTGTGTTGTATTAATCTAAAAAATTAATTGATTAAGTTGACACTTTTTATCGAACTAATTATATCTTTCATATCCAATACATTCAAGGTCTGTTTTATAAAAAAAGAAAGACACAGAGAAAAGAAAAAAGGTTGAGCTTACAAGGAGGTGCCACAACATTCGGGTCCTGGATTTTGATGAAATTTGGTATACTGGGTCCTTTTGCCATAATATGAAAGAATCCCAAGTCCTACGGTCTAACATTTAGCATTATTTTGTATATCTATATAATATCTATAGATATTATACAAAACAATGCTAATTTCTAAACTTTGATGATAGATATCTCAAAATAAGTCATCGTTAGACCTTAGGACTTGGTATATTCTTTCATACTAAGCCAAAAAGATCCAAGCTACCAAATTTCATCAAAATCCATGACCCGCATACCTGATAGTCTTCTTGTTAGTAAATCACTTTTTTAATCCACTAAATCACATCATCAAGAGACTGTCAAATTAATTGAATTTATTTATGCAATAAATGAATAACAATCAATTATTGTACGTTGAACTAGACTTTATTATATCCCATCATTGGTACAAGGCAAAAAAAAAGTTGGAAGGCAATTTAGGACATTAATTTAAATAATGATAAAAACAATTTCAAAGTAGATAACTGGAATTAAAATGCTCTAATTTTTTAAACTTTTAGTTAATTTATTCAGAAAGGCTTTGGATGGAGTTTTCATCGAATATAATTCATATTATCGAAAGATAACGTCTTGATGAAAAACAATGAAAAGATTTGTCGAGTCCTCGGTGGTGTGGTAACACGATCCCTTTGCCAGGGAAAGCTCCAGATTCAACTCCTGGCCAAGGCAAATTTTTTCATTATTTTTTAATTTTATTTAAGAAACAAATACAAAGAAAGTAATTTCTTTGTATTTATTTATCCTATAAGATGAAGGTATAAAAAAATTATTAATTTACTTTATTCAATCTGAATCAATGATTAATTATCGTGCACACGATAGCTGTTTCTTGTGGTAGCGTCATTGATATATTGCATACTTAGAATAAATATAACATCTACTATTCAAATTTATGTTTATAATTTTTTTTATAATAAAAAAAATATATAACGAAGCTTAAAAGTTATTCAAGTCGAGTCCCAAGTTCGGTACCCCTTTTAATAAGTTCGGTACTTTTACTTTATTTATGTTATTTATAAAATCTTGCATACAATAATATGTAATAAAGCTATACTTTAAAAATTTCCCATTTCTGTGCTCTAGTCCATCTAAGAATAGAAGTATATGATCTTACAGTAAGCTCATATGAAATGTCTCCTATAAGTTGTTTGGCTCCAACTTCTAAATTTTTAATAGAAAAGACCTAAAAATTAAGTGTGATAAAAAAGGTCTAATATTAAATAAAATATAAAAAGTCTTTTAAAAGAAAATTCAAAGCCACTCTTTTGAAACATTAGATAAAAATTTGTTCTATTACCTGGTGTAATTTTATTTTATCAATAATTTGATCCCTCACGTCATCCCGAACGTTAATTTTAACAAAACTTTTTGAGCCACATTCAAGAATAAAAGATAAAAGATTTTTAGAAGAACTTGTACAAGCATCTTTTTTAATTACTATAACTTTTCCCAATAGGTTTCTGTTAAAAAAAAAAAACTTTATTTAATACTTAAATTATAAAAACATACAGATTTTCAGTTTCTACTTACAAACAATTAGGTTTACATTTATTTACTTTATCCAAGGACTCCTTGGTCGTGAAAGCGGATTCGATACTAAAATTTGAATAAAAAATAAAAAATACGTTATAAATTAAATGACTAATGAATTAATTACATGAATTTTTAAAAATGTTTAAATCCTTACACTTTTTTTCGAACAGTTGTTTTTAGCTTAGCTGCCTGTTGATTTTTAATTTTATCACAATTGCGTCTAATACTCTTAGCAGAATTGCTTTGCATTCTACTTTTATTCACATCACTACCAAATAAGAGCTTCTTCATCCTATGATATGTCTTAGCATTTAGCCAAGAATTAAACTGATTTTTGGTATTATTCGCACTCGACTTGTCTTGATTTTTTAAATAAAAAATTGTAAGTACAATGTTTATTTTATTTTGATTTATTTGAGATTATTAATAAAAAGTATTTCATGAAATTCAAATTGTGTAATTTATTAAATTTTAAATAGTATATGTACCTGTTATAATACTGTTTTTATTTGGCTTTGATGTCTTTGACGATATTGTAGAATCATCATCAGTATGTCTTGTAGAAATGGTTGTAGAAAGGCCTTTAAAATATTAAGGTATCAATGAAATATAATAAAAATTTATTTTTAATCTTTTAAATAAAAACTATTATCTTACTTCTAACAGTTTTTAAGGGGCTTGGAATATCTTGTAAAATAAGTTCCTCATCAGTGCTTAAATTTTTTAAAAAAATGTCTTCCCTATAATTATCACTACAAAATTTATTTACTTCTGCAAGTAATTTTTCCTAAGTGTCTACATTTGTTGGTATATTTAATGTCACCTAAAAGCAAAACAAATAAATTAAATATAAATAAGGATCTACATGTACTTATTTAAAACTTTGATGAATTTGTTACGTACTGAATTGTTAACATTTGAGTTACGATTAACATTGTTAGATTGATCTGGCACAGTTGCTGTTGAAGTGCATGGAAGTTCATTGTGACATTGTTCATTGACGTTATTAACGCAACTGCTTTCTATACAAAAAAATTAAATAAATTTTTACGTTATCGTCTTACAAAAATAGTAATATGTAGAACATTTTGATTCAAAAGCAAGAAAGTACATAATGTGTCCTATGTAACGTTTTTGGATAAAGGCAAAAAAAGCAATTCTATTGTGAGTATCGAATCGTGTATTTTTTTCTTAGCTTATACGTAATTTACAAAGTATTATGCCCACTGAATATTAAAAAATAATATTGTTATACCTTCAACAGATTTGTTTGCATTACTATTGCCAATCTCATGTATCGGCTTCCGTAGCTGGCCGATGATCGTACGCATCTCGTTCAAGTCGCTATTCGTGATTGACATAAATTTCTGCCATTTATTCTCATATGCATTTAATTTTGATTCTAACTGATTTATTATTACATCAAACTACGATAAAAAAGAATTGATTGATAAAATTATAAAAAATAAAATATGACGTAGGATAATAGAAAAAGTTCTTCTTACTTCTATTTCATTTTTCAAAGAGTTATTTTGTCCTGCAGGCAGTTAAAGGTTTTGGAAAAACATTTTTTTTATACTTGCTGCTATGTTTATAAAAAAAGGTACAATACGTGTTACGTAGGTGTTAATGATATTTTTTATCACAAAGGCGTAAAATAGAACTTTTCAGATTGGCCAGTAATTACGTTTGAATTGTTTGGGAAGCGGAAAGATGACCCCAGAGAAGAAAGTGTACTCTTCAAGAACAATAATTATTTTTTATTTTCAATGAATCGAAGAAAATCAGTCTAATATTAAATAATAATTAAAGTCCATAAATATGTGCGGAGTTTAAACGGATTAAAATGCATTAAAATATATTGAAAAATATTTTTTACAGTTTTCTATGCAGCCCTTTGAATCTTGGATTCTCTCACACCCTCACGTACGAATTACTGCGAGGCTCCGCACT
>JAPYZE010002500.1:0-16461 GCA_030522805.1 Leptomastidea abnormis
GTCAAAAACATCAAAAATTTCCGACAGTAAATTACATAGTTTTTTACATGTAAAAAACCTACTTTTTTACAAAATGTAATTTACATAGCCATCCCTGATGAGTGGTGGAAGGAGGGTTGTTGACGGGTCAAGCGGTGATTGAGTGCTCTACTGGCCGCGACTGGGATTTCCGCTATCTGTTTGCACATGTATACCTGACGATGATGATATTAATGAACTGCTTGCTCTTGTGTTGTGTTTAGATAGAAGTCTATGTACGTGCATGTATGTGTGTGTGTGTGTGTGTGTGTGTGTGTGTGTGTGTGTGTGTGTGTGTGTGTGTGTGTGTGTGTGTGTGTATGTGTGTGCGCGCGCATTAACTCGATGATGAAAAGATCGATTAATCGGTTGCGTTATTGGCAAAAAATATGTAAAAAAGTGAAGATTGTAAGCCGTAGGCCGAAGGTTGGCATTAACAAGGATCAAACTCGATACATTATAACGTGTGTAGGTATATGGCGTTAATATCTCGATAAGCATATACGTATACGTGTGTATGTGTGTAGGGGGGGGGGGAAGAGTAGTATGAAAGTTTAGTTCGAAGCGCGTAAATAGTGTAAGGTATAGGTGAGAGAGCGCCAGTAGGGTATAATATATCATTATTAACGACTCAATGATGTTTACAATAGCCCCGCGTCTAAGCGGTCTTTTGTTAATATTTCACTAAAGTGACGTAGAGCGGAAAAGTACACACATGCACGCATACGCACTGATCTCTACCACCTATAGACACCTACAAGTCCAAAATGTACTATAGGTCGAAAGGAACAGCAACAATAAAGACAAACAAAACAAGCGATAATGCGAGAAAGTATACGGCTGGATAATATATATTATTATGTGGTAGTACGTGTATAGAGGTATATATCTAGGAAAGTTAAGGCGTGCGATTGATGAGCATCGGCCGAGGCCAATAAAGCCCGCAAGGACTACTCGAAGACCACACCTCTTTTACTCTCTCTCTCTCTCTCTCTCTCTCTCTCTCTCTCTTTCTCTCTACTTATTTGCCTGATATCCAAGCTGTGTTGTATAGAGTATACGAGACGCATAAATCTAAGGGTGGCTTAGATTAATTGGCTGGAAGAGAGCTTGATTGTTTTTTTTCTTTTTCTTATTGTGTCATTCTTCTTTTTAGTCTGAAGGGGAATTTGCTTCTCTGGTCAAGTTCACTCAAACGATTGACCCCAGTCTTTCTAATTTTCTTTTTTTTTTTACTTGGTTTCACTTTTCTTTGGACTACTTATTAAAACGCTACTGCGGATTTAGTTTGGATTAAAATAACTCGGTTATTTAAAAGGATTAACGAAAGGTATACCGCTAGAATTGTTTTGCAGCTTTAATATTTATTCTGTGCGAAGCTGTGTAATCGTTTTTATTATTATTATTATTTATTATTATTTATTATTATTTATTATCATTGTTATTGCTGTCGTTATTTATTTTCTGCCTCGTTTTTAATGATTCTTAATGGAAATATATCGCATGGAAATATTTGAAGTGTGCACTGATTATGAAAAAGTTTGTGGTTTAGGCCCAAGAGATTTCGGTAACAAATATGAAAAAAAAAATTCTAAAATACTCCCGAAACTATAAATACTACGACCTAAATTTGCATATTTGTAATTTAAACTGCAGCACGAATAGGCGAGAAAAAAAATATTCAAGCTTTATACTATCCTTGGTATATGATGATAAATTAAAAGATTTTTGGAGCCGAAGCAAAGTTCCATCCTGCAAATCTCAGGGATAACATTTTAAAAATTTTCAAAGAGCCTGAAAAAGAGAGAGAGAGAGAGAGAGTTAGCGTATATGAAGCTTGGCTACACATTTGCATTATTTTACGGGAAGAAATTCCACAGCAAAAGACTGGCTCATATATAGTGAATTACATTCTACCTACCCCTTTTGCCGACCTACATTTGATTTTACACACGCCTTATATAATAATTCGCATGAGCAATTCTTTACATAGATATGTACCTCTACAATATATGTATGTATGTATGTATGTATGTACAGCTTTTATGCGAGAGTTTCACGTTAAATTCTCTTTACGCCTTTCGGACTTTCCTACGTCTTTCATTAACCTTTATTTTATATATATATATACTTATATATAAGAGCTCGACAGCTCAAGCTCCACTTGAAATTAATAAATGTAGCTCTTTCAACTTCACCTGAACTTACTCCGCTATTAAGTTTCATATGTCTGTGATGTTTAAATTCACTTTAATTTTAAAAACTGAAAGCTTTATCGAAAAGTGTCAAGTCAGTGAACTTTAAAATATTATATTATCCAAAAAATTTTTTTTTAGCGTTTTTTCAACATTTTTCGCTAATTTTTTTTTTTTTTTTGACTTTGTGGAAACTTTAAATGAGAATGACAATGAAAATCGTTGTAACTATATTACTAAATCCAAATATTTTTTTTTCTTATGCTATATAAATAAAAATAAAAAGAATGACTAAAACTTTTTTTTCTAAGTACGATATAATACGTGTTTCAGTACAATCGGTCGAAGTGTCGTCAGTAGCAGGAAAGGAAGCTCGGCTAGCCTGCGACATAACACCGGCAATACGAGGAGAGGAGGCGAACATGGTATTCTGGTACAAATCGGACCACGAGGGCTCGCCAATTTACAGTGTGGACGGACGTGGCTCCTCGTTGAGTAAGGGCATGCAGTGGTCGAATCCGGAGGTGCTGGCGCAGCGAGCGCGCACGCGCGTCACGGAACATCGAGCCGAGCTGCAGATCAGCGAACTCAGGCCCGAGGACGCTGGCCTATACCGCTGCAGAATCGATTTTCCAAACAGTCCTACCAGGGTGCTAAAGTTCAATCTCACGGTTGTCGGTAAGTTTGTTGGGAATTGCGATGTTAAGCTCCTCTTTGATACAGCTGCCCGCGCAGCTTATCGCGCGCGAAATAATCACTTTAATTACATCTCTCTCTCTCTCAGCCTAATGTTACACATCTACTCACACACACATCACACTACAAGTTTATGCAATGCCTTGTATTATGTATATAAGTCAATTGCTTTAGTTGGAAGTGTGTGATTCTGTTTTAATGGGATAATTATTATTATATAGTGGATAATTGATGTTACTCGTACATAATATTGCTAATAGATCAATTAAAACATTTATATGATGCAAAAGAAATTTTAACATAAGTGGAAAAATCGATTATTTTTTGTGTTTAAATATTTTAAGAGTTCAAATGTTATCGCTGTTTTGATGTCTGATATTTAATAATTTTTAGCATTCAACACGTAGATCTTAATTGTCTATGCGATCGTGTAATCTTGTAATAAATAATGAGATACGTTTGCTTTAAAATCTCAAACAATTTAATACAATTTGTTTCTATTCTTAGAAAACCAGTTTATACTATTATTATTTGATATTGATTTTTATTCAACAGGTGTGACGAATCTTTAATATTATTAATAAACATGATGTCTTGCAATATTAATAATGCCTAATGAAATACCTTAGTATCAATGTTCCTTGATTAAGCTATCACATAAATTTTTAAAAATCAAAAATTTATCACGTTCAATTAATATGAAATACATGGTTGGGTGAATTTTCAAATACCCAGTATAGAAAAAACACTAAATTTTAAAATACCCAAAAATTTTAAGATACAAAAATCAACCAGCAATTGACACTCAACAATAAAAAATATTCCAAAGTAAATAGAAAAAAAAAATTTATATTTTTCCGACCATTACTTAATGTGTTGTCACAGTTCCACCGCAGTCGCCAACAATCTATACAAGCGAGCACAGCTACGCCAAGAGCTTACAGTCATTTAACGAGGATAGCGAACTGGTGCTTATATGTAAGGTAATGGGTGGTTGGCCACCACCTCGGCTAACCTGGCACTGGTCAGGACGACTCATCGACGATACTTACGTACACGAGTATGGGGACGTGACCGTTAACCGACTCGATTTTGGTCTCGTCACCCGTAATCTTCTCAACACACAGTTTATATGTCGGGCCAATAATACGCATCTTATTCAATCTCCTTACGCCGAAATTATCGTTGATGTTAATTGTAAGTTCACTTTCATTAAGTACATTATTATTATTTTTTTTTTTTCGAAAATCTTATTTAATTATTTTTTTTCTCAATAATGTTAAGACTATAAAAAATTTAAACTTACTTAAATTTGAATAAATTTCCTATTTAAAAAAAAAAGGGTTTATTTTTAAATCTTTGCTAGTTTGAAACTAAAAAAGAAAAGAAAAATCCATGCCAGTGATTATAAACATTTGAAATTTAATAACTTAATTCAGGTGTGATATAAATTTCAAGCTGGCTACAACAACAACTACTACTACTACTTTAATTATAAGTTGCTGGTTTACGATTTTAGTCCACGTATTATATTCACGCAAATGATTCCTTACTAATTGTAGTGAAGCCGTTGGTGGTGAATATTACGAACAAAGGACCTTACCTCGTGGCAATGGGGAATTATAATATTGAGTGCATAAGTTCGGGCTCGCGACCTGAGGCTGTTATAACCTGGTGGAAAGGAACGCATCAGGTCAAGCAGATGGCTAGGAACGTGAGTATGCTGCTTTCAAATCAAAGGTTCTCGAAAGCTATATAAAGCTCTTTAGAATTGTCGAAATTTTATTTTTTTTTCTCTTTTGTAAAAATTATTGTAATTATTTAATTATTTTATAATTCGTTTTATTTTATAGAAGTAAGTAAAATTTTGTCATATAATTTTAAATGTGAATTATAAATTTTCGATCATTAGATCAATTTGCGAACATAAATATCTAATAGAAATGTTATTTTTAAAAACTTACTTTTTTTCTCATTTAATTTCATTAATTAATCAATTAATCTTTATCAAATTATATATAATTCATTTTAGTACTTAAATCTTTTAAAAGTCTATTAATACCAATCTATCATCGTCTGTCAATAATTAAATTAAACTATAATGAAATTTCACTCTTACTCGGTTAATATATAATGTATCATTCATAGCTTGTGGAAGGACCGAATATGACGAGAAGTATAATGAGTTATGTGCCAACAATAGAAGACGATGGGAAGTCCTTGACTTGCCGAGCTGAGAATCCTGTTATACCGAAAAGCGGTCTTGAGGACACTTGGCATTTGGTTGTGCATTGTAAGTACATAGATAATATAATTTCATCAAAACGTTATACCTATTTACCTGTTTTAAATATAACTCTATTGAATCCTTATCGAATATCGACTAATTTTCATTAAATTACCAATTTCAATTTTATTATTACACAATTAAAATTTTATGTTTTTGTATAATTTTAATTTATTTTTCAATAGTAAAATTAGTATTCTCTTTGTTTAACTTTGGAAAATTGTTTATTTATTTATCCAGAATTTTTTCACTTTAAACGAAAGTTTAAAATATCTATTCTGAGCTTTAATGTTAATTGCGCCATCAAAGCGCATCTTGTGCTTCTTCTAGCTAAATATTAAAAGAAAATCATTATTCTCGAATCTGCGCGCTTACGTATACACACATATACACGAAGGTAACACATAACGAGCCGTAAAACTCATCGCACTGTATTCTCGTAAAGCTCATCGTATAACAAACAGACAAAGAGAGAGAGAGAGAGAGAGAGAGATTCATCTCATTACTCTTAAAGAACACACACACACACACAGAGCATCATTTATCGCTGTTACAGACGTGCCGCTGGTGTCGATCAAACTCGGTTCGACTCTGCGGCCAACGGACATAAACGAGGGCGACGACGTCTACTTCGAATGCGAGGTCAAAGCCAATCCAAAGGCGTACAAGCTCGCCTGGTTCAAGAACGGCCGCGAGCTCCACCACAACAGCTCGGCCAACATCATCCTGCCGGGTGGCAACTCGCTCGTCCTCCAGAGCGTGACCCGCGCCTCGACCGGAGAGTATGCCTGCCAGGCGACCAACGACGAGGGAAAGGCCACCAGCCAGCCGGTCACGCTTGACGTTATGTGTGAGTCTCTCTGATGTATATATATTATAATTATATCATGACGGCAGCAGCATCTTCTCCAGCTTCCTTGTATATATATATATATATATCTACGTGTACACCACTTTCTATTCCTACTGTCTAACCAGATGCATTCCTTCCCTCCCCCTCTTCACCCCTTTACCACCGTTCTGGCAGCAATTAAGAGAGCCGCTATAGTGTACGCTCGCCAATTAAGGTCTCTCTCCCGCGGCCAAAGCTCCCCGGCCTCATTTCCCATGCTTTCGTGCAGTCCACAAGCTTTCTCTTTCTCTCTGTCTTTCAGACACCACCTCGGCATTACACTCTATACGCCAGCCCACTCTTGCTGCTGCTACTGGTTTTTGCATTAGAATTACCAAGTCGACTTACAAAAGCGTAGTTATTCCTCAGACCTTTCCTTTTTTTTTTCGGTGCAAGCAAGCGTTATTGGGCCGCACCTCAATGTTTGCTTTTGATCTTCCCGATAAAGGCGGTTATACGCGATTACTCTTATTTATTCGTCGTCGTCGTCGTTCGTTTCATATGGCCAGAGATCATTACGATGAATCGGTAATGACTCGTTTAGTCTTGCATGCTTTTTATTTGACTACATGATATATTGTACACTATTTGTAAAGGTATATATAGGTATGTATCTTCCAATTCAGTAATTTGGTTTGTGTCTATGAAAATGTTAATACGCATCCACGTTCATCAACTTTAACGTCAGAGAGAACTTTAATTACAGATCGATTTTGTAGACTCGGAATTACGGAGCAATGATTTATAAAAGTATAAATGTGAAGTTGGTGTACGGTACGCTCTGGTCCACATACAGTGAATTTATAGATCTTGCTGTATTGGCGTCAGCTGGTGAACGTCAAGAGACGACCTTTCGTTTATTCATTGATAAATATGTATTCCTATGGCCTACTATATAGAGCACGTGAGCAGTGTGGTGGTGGTGTGTGTGTGTGTGTGTGTGTGTGTGTTTGTGCGCGGGTCTTTTATGTAAATGACATTTGGAGCATGAGTCACGTTAATGGGAGACAATATGCATTAAGAGATGTTTTAATTAAAATTGCCAGGTATTCGTAAACGCATGTTGATGTGTGTGTGTGTGTGTGTGTGTGTGTGTGAGTGTGTGTGTGTGCGTAAATAAACGAAGTTGATCCGACCTGGATTACCTTTGTGTATAAATATCGTGCTTTTGGGTTGATGTATCAGAAATCAATAAATTTGATTTTCAAATAAGTAACGACCATGATATTTTTTCGTTTATTTCTTTAGATGAAAAATGTTTTAAAATTACCTAATTAACTAGATTCAAAATTAAGATAAATATCATTTTTCACACTAATATATACGTCAATACAAGCGGTCGTTATTATTATAGATAAATAATGATACTTTTGATAAATTATCCTTTAAATTAATAATTTGGATAAAAAATTCATGTTATATCCCCTTTTTTCCACCATCTTTTTTCATGCTGGCAGAAGATATAAGTCTCCTTATACAAGCAATATTAGTCTAAGTAAGCCAAAAATAACGTGAAATTCGACAGATGCACCTGTATGCAAGGACGGCACGATAACACAAGTTGTAGGGGCATTGAAGCACGAGACGATTTCGCTTGTGTGCGGGGTACAATCGAAGCCACCGCCAACGAATTTCCAGTGGACCTTTAACAACTCGGGCGAACTGATGAACGTACCGGCAAATAGGTACGCCCAGGTACGGCCCCAGTATCTCATCACGAATCATTGGCATGGCTCGATGCTCAACTACACGCCAACTACCGATATGGATTATGGTACCATAGCCTGCCAAGCGACCAACAAGATCGGAGTCCAAAAAGTGCCCTGTTTATTCCAGCTTATTGTTGCTGGCAAGCCGTATCCTTTACAGAACTGCTCGGCGGTACAATCTACTGGACCTTATGCTTATCGCATGGGCAAGTTATATTCATTGATTTACTTTGTCGTTTTATTTTTTATCTTCTTTGTTTGAGTTTTTTTTTTAATTTGATGCCTATTTTTTATATAATATTGATTGTAAATATACTTGTTCAGTTTCATTTAAAAGTCAAAAAAATCACATTTTCTCGAATAAATCTTAAATTCATTTTAACCACGATAATAATATATCGTACAAATTAAATCGTATTTAAAAAAGGAGAAAAAACCATAAATAATTAATACGTTTTAAAAATAGAAGTGTATGAATTCAGAAAACGGGAGCAGGAACTATTTCAATTCTACCGCAACGAGCAGCTAAATTCGTTCGAAACAGAAGCACACACATCCATTCTACCACTCATACAAACACACACACACACACACACACACACACACACACACACACCCATATACGCAAAAAACGCCAGCTCTACTTAACCGCCTAATTCACCTCGGCACAATAGGGGTCGAGGTAGTACAAGGAGAAGAAAAGCATTTAATATATACGTTATCTCGTTGTTTAGAGTAAGGGGTGCACGTGCACTTCCGGTAGAGATTCTCTCTTGGATCTTTGAAAATCCGGTCTATAATGTGTGTGTGTGTGTGTGTGTGTGTGTGTGTGTGTGTGTGTGTGTGTGTGTGTAGGGCTGCATCGTTTCATGATTGCTCGACGGAAACTTGGGCTTCCGTAATAATTAGCTGTCCCTGATACTTACATTATCGCGACGCTGAGCAGGAAGTCCGGGAAATAATTTGATCTCTTATCTGTGTGTGGCTACTGGGGTGGCGGGAGGGAAGAGAGTCAAGACCTCTTTTGCTTCGTTCGATCGCAAAGTGTGCCAGCAAGTAAAATTTCGTGCATTTTTGGTTTTTAATTAATTTTTTTTTTTTTTTTTATAATTTTTTTACTCTTTTTCTATTTTTATTATTAATTTTTATTAATTATAATATAAAATACGAATTAAATTTTATAATTATTAAAAGAATTAGAAAAAAATCTATGAAAAACTAAGAGTGAAATTGAAATAAGAAAATAACATCAATTCAATCACAAACTGATGATAAGAGCTTTAAAACTGATTTTAAAAAAATAATAATTTAAAAAGTAACGTAAAAAACATAGGCTGATTTGAGTTTGCGATTCCAACATTGATATTATAGCGCAGGCTTTTCTCAATTTAACCCCACAGGTCTCGAAGACTTTAAAACTACGGACGCACGTGACGCCGACTGGTTGATTGTACGTTGCAACGAGGGTTTCGACGGCGGTTTACCCGTCAAGAGTTTTGAGCTCGAAGTCTACAACGATGAAACCGTCAATACAATTTATCTGAATCACACGGACAAGGCATTGGCATCCGGCGGAGCTCCTGGGATCGGTGTCGCGGCAGGTCCAGTTTTCGAAGTGCCGGGTTTGGAGCCTGGACGTAACTATCGACTACTCGCTTATGCGGTTAATGCCAAGGGACGCAGCGATCCTGTTATACTAGAGCCCGTTACGCTTAAGGGTGTGGCGATGTATACAACTGGTGAGTCGACTACTTTTCTTTTTTTTTTTCTTTATCTTAAACACAATTTTATTTTTTTTTTTTTTCCAATTACTCACTTTTCTATTTTTAAATGTCTATTTTATTTATAAATCGTTACTTCAATATATCTATTTAATGAAAAATCTATAACGCGCTAAAACAACGTTTTATTAGCTCTTAGCAAGATTTATAAATAGGTATAACAACATAGCATTAATCTATAAATAAATAATCTCATCTCTTGAAATAATTATTTAATGGAAAATAAATTTTTACTTAGCGTTTATTCGATAACTTAAGTGCAAGAATAGAAGGTGAAAGCAAAATAATTTTGTCATCGGTTGCGTCCAGAAATACTTTTGGTGCAAACAGCATCAACACACAGCTGCAGCAGCAGTAGTAGCACTTGCTTGCTTGAATCCTTAACGAGGCAGGAATGTCAGGGTAACGGCTGGGCGAGCTTTAGTGAAACTTTGGAAGGAAAAGAGAGAGAGAGAGAGAGAGAGAGAGAGAGAGGGATAGGGGGGGGGGCGAAGAGGTAAAATAGCGAAACGCGTATGTGTACTCGTGGCCCCTCATGAATGCTGATGCCCATAACGAATGCGCCTCATCCAATCCTTAAAGGCCGTCCGTGAGCTTAGGTCTCTAGCTCTCTCTCTCTCTCTCTCTCTCTTTCTCTCTCTCTCTCTGAGCTTACTCGCTAGTCGTGCGAGCTTTTTCGCCGCGTGTATTTGCATGTATATAGGTATGAGTGTGTGTAAGAGCGAGCCATTACACGCAACTGAATAATGAAAGCAGCGGAGTGTCTCTCTCTTTCTCTCTGTCGTCGTAGTCGTTGGACGATCAGCGTATAAACGAGAATGAGAGGAAGAGAGAGAGAGAAAGGGAGAGATCTCTAGCATCTCTAACGGAATAACGAATTTACGGATATATAGGTGTATGTTGCGCTGTGTGACACAGCGAGATGCGGATACATTTTTTAAAAGGAACTCCCGCTTTGATAGAGCTTTCGGCACTTTATTTTTTTGTTTTATGTGTACTAGACATTTGATTTATGCATACCTTTTTTGAAAAAAAGAGGATTTAAAAAGGAAAGGATTAGTCAAGATTTTGAATGTTTGTCAAGTAAATATATCTATAAGTAATCGATGAAAAAATTACAATTTTAAGATCATCGAATCAGTAGGAGTCAATTACTTTTCTTAACTAATCTTCTAGGTATCCAATAAAAAGTACGACTACTAGTTCTTAGAGTCATGCAACTATTTGGCTAGACAATGAAATGGGACAAGTGCATGAAAATCGAATGAGATTACCCGGTGTACCCTGAAAAGAAGAGAATTTCGTTGAAAAGAACAGGAGGAAGAATAAGGAGAAAATAGAGAACGAGGGTGGGTAAAAAAGAGGGAGGGGGGGGAGAAAACAGAATCGATCTTGAGCTTGCGCTTTCGGACACTCTCAGCGCAGAGAGTAAGAGGGTAAGGGATGAGAGATAGAGAGAGAGATAGAGAAAGAGGGAGAAAGTCACGACCGAGTTTCAAATGACTGGGCTTTCCAACTGCTTATGCTATATAGAGCGACATTTTCTGTCTGACGAGCTCTTCAACCCATCCACCCTTCTCCTCTCCCATTTTTTTTTCCACTACTCGGTAACCAGGCAAGTATTTTCAAGTTTTTCCTCCCTTTCCACTGAGTTCCGTAATCGTAACCAAAAAAAAAGTGACTCACTTACTCTCTCTCGCTCTCTCTCTTTCTTTTTCTCTCTGACTCTAGACTCTAGGTTGGACGAGAGAGTTGAGGGGTATGCCGGTTTCTGTTTTCGCGAGTCTTGAATTAAAATCCCATAAAACAAAGTCCCGCTCACTCATACCCCTCCTCCTCCTCCTTCTCTATTTCCAGTGTGCGACCGCTGCTATACTGCTGCTACAGCTTTTACTACTGAAGCTATACTACTACTACTACTACTGCTACTGCTAGTGCTGCTGCTGCTGTCTCATTCTGAGCACATTTATCGTCTTTAATTTCCATCCTCATGGGTTATTCATGTCGACCGGTTCACTCTGCCTCCACCTCCTCCTCCTACTACTACTACTCCCTTTTCCCTGATGTCTGTGCTGCTGCTGCTCTTCTCTATATAGCTCTTTCTCCTCGCGCGCGGCTTGTATTGGCCCGCGCGCATTATGCGCAGCCGTGTTCATGAGCCGGAATTGGCAACTCGCTATTCCCTCCCTCTCTTTCTCTTTGTACATAATACACCCTGCAGATCCGCGCTGACGCGTATATTATACGCGAAAGCTCGTCATCACGTAAAGCCTGTGTACTGCGCTCCGAATCCACACTCGCGCGAGCGCAAAAAGAACCAACCTGCTGTCTTTCAACTCTCTCGCATTCAATTCTCTTTCTCTCCCTTGAGAATCGTCGTATATGAACGAACTGTATCGAGGAAAAATGAAAGACGTTGGTCGGGTATATATAGGATGAGCGGCGTGTCGTTGAGGAAGAGATGAGCGCACGGAGAGCTGTCGCGTGTGTGTTATAGATATGTGTGCTGGTGTATCAGTGTAATCGACAGACAATGACAGGCAGACCCTTGCTATAGGGACAGAGACTTTATTTCTGTATGTATATAAGGAAGAAAGAAGAAAGCGGTGGAAAAGAAGGAAAGAGAAAGGAGGAGTTTTACTTTACTCAATTGAACCTTTCCAATGTGTGTACTGTGTGTGCATGCCTCGACCAATTACATTACTTAATTATGGGTATTCAATGGCGAGAGCTGAAGGGCTGCGCGAGACAATGGATTCTCGTGGATTAATTTTTGCTCTTGAAGCTCACTCTCTCTCTCTGTGGAATCATTATATCGTGCCAGAATCGTGACTATAGTTTCGCTTTTGTATTGGTTTTTTTTTTCCTTTCATGAATTAAAGAGATATTTCAATAAGTTTGAGTAATCTTATAGTAACTATTAAAACTAGTTATAAGTATATAACGAAAAGTTCTTTTTTCTTCTAAGAAGTATGAGATTTAAGTATTAAAATTTTTGACAAAATTAAAATTAATCAGGAAAATAAAAGTTTTATATTACATGATAATTTTTTAATAAATAAGGAAAATATATACTTATAAATAAAATATAAAAGTAGTCAATTATTTATAAAAAAAAAAGACTGACAATCTTAAGAAGATAATAATAAAGTATGATAGTAATGGGAATGAATAGAAAAGAGCTTTAAAGCTCGCGATATAGCCTATACATATAAAATCAAGCGAGATAAGACAAAGTAGCCCAAGGAACAGACAAAGTACTCTCCTTTACATCGGATTCCTATAGAATGAAGAAACAGACGGACGAAAGTAAGAGAGAGAGAGAGTCGAGTTTGCCGATCTATATATTCTACTTTCGTCTACGTTGGTATACTTGCACATACATTCACACACATCGAGCTTTCATCCCTAACATCTATACTTTCCCAGTCACACAGACAGAAGTAGCATCAGGACAAACGAGAGAGAGAGAGAGAGAGAGAGAGAGAGAGAGAGGGGGGGGGAGTATATTTAACTGCTACTCGGCTAACGAACCTGTGCGCTCTCTGAATTCCAATGTGGGGCTAGCAAGTATAGAGAGCAAGCCGGCATACATACCTACCTATATACCTATCTGTACCTATATATACACCACTTTCAACATCACATTATACACCGGACTTTCGCCACGCACAGACGCGCATTTTATTCTTCTCTCGTTTGGCTTCACGCTCTTTCTCTCTCTCTTTCATAGTTACACTATAAGGATGGGACAGGATAACAGAATAGAAATATAGAGAGAGAGAGAAAGAGAGAGAGAGAGAGAGAGAGAAAGGGAAGAGTTTTGCTCTTAATCTTTGTTGCTGGTTAAATGCGAAAGAGAGAAACGCAAAGAGAACAAACTCGGGGTATTTATGCGGACGGTGTACGTACAGAAAGAGGCGGCGGCTAGTGCCTGCTGCTGCTGCTACTGCCACCACGAACACACATAAATTTAACGGCACGTGTGCGTCTAATTGTACTACGAGACTCGGCCGCGGTACGTATATAGGACGACGATTGCACTCTTGGATGTATACACACAAACCTGCTGCTGCTGCTTCACCAATGACCCATCCCTATATATTTTCTCTATATAGCTTTATACATTTATACTAACTTGTACAATACAACCCTATATACACACATCCATATCACATGCCTTATCTAGCACGTCAACTTATATATGCGAGATTGCTTTTTATCTTTTTTTTTTATAGCTTTTCGTTATTTTTATACCGAGAGCCTGAAAATTTATTGGATCTATGAGGAAAGAAAAAAAAAAGAAAAATAAAGGAAGAAAGAAAAATAGTATGTGTTTGCGTAGTTTCCTAAATATAAAGAAAGAGAGAGGGAGAGAGATTCAGCTTAGTAAACGCGTAAATTCGCGGATTGGACTCTGTAGCTGAGAGGACTGGGTAATAAACGTCCGCTATATCGATATATGCGTGTACATGTGTGTATGTGCTTTGCTATATATCTTCTGGAGCTTGAAAGCGATACTCTATTTTCTCGGACGATCAATCGATCTGCTTATTTATTAAGGTGGCTAAGGAAGAGAGAGCTTTACGATTCAAGCTTATTTTCGGGTGTAGGAGAAGTACACTTTCGTGTAGCTCTTAAGGTTTCCTGAAAATTTTAGCAATCTTTTTTTTTTCACGCTTTTATATTTAAGTATAGAGTGTGTTCATTGAAGCTCCAATAAAATTATATTTTTATTTATAAGCGCATTTAGATTGTTTCTTTTTGTGATTGATTTTTTTTTTTTTACATGTATGAGAATTCAATTTAAAAAGTTATTTATATTGAAAAAAAAAATTATGCTAAGCATAAAAAAATATATATTGGTATTACATAAAAAAAATCCTTGTCGTGTGTTGATAATAGGCCGAGATTCGAGTGACGACGTGACGGATTACAGTCTTTTGGCAGCTTGCTTTGCGGGTGGTATAACTGCAATTTGCATCCTAATAGTCGGTATCACACTGACACTCTATCGGCGCAGTCATCCGTTGCAGCCAAGCAAAACCCAGACACATCTCGTTCACTGTGCGGGCACTCCAGGTTCGGGTGGAGTCAATGCTCATGGCACCATAGCCGTAGGTGTACACGTAGATCGACAACAACTTCAGCAACAGCTTCAACTTAGTCAGCACACGGTGAGTCAATTATTCGAAATGAATAAAAAGTTTCATTTTTTTTCCTCAAATTAATATCTTTAACAAACTGGGTAAAGTAGAAAAAGTTTAATCGTTTTAACGCGTTCATTCTGTGTCATTAACCCAAGCATGATAAACTTTATTAAAGCTTATGTGCATTTTAAAGCTCGAATAACGGTAAACAGAGCAATCGCTGAAAGTTGAACATAGCACCGTTTTCGAAATAAACTTCACCTTTTCTTTTCTTGACCATTTTCCATTTATAAAATATAAGCGCGCGTGCATGTAAATATAACACTTAGGTACAAATAAAAATCGGTCGAAATACCTGCTGCGATTGCGCAGGTGAGACAGGAGTACGAGCTTCAGCAGCATCATCGTGTGGCGGATGCTTTAAAAGCTCCTGCTCACTCGCCATTCGAGACTTGCGCCCGGATCTCCACGACGAGCTCAAGCTCGTTAACCCCAGCTTCAACCACAACGACGATAACCGCGACAACGACGACGAGCACGTCAACCTCCTCGCGAGCTGCAGGTGTGATCAGTCCGTTCTTCGGTCACGTTGAGCCCGAAGACGATCCCGACGTCATACTTACCACCAGCAGTCAATCCGAAAGGCGGCCCGACGCGTTCCAGCCCAATTACGCGCCGAAGCCCGAGCGCATTAGGGACTTCAGGCGGCACTTGCAGGACGAGGACGAGATGGAGCTGCAGCGGCCGCCAACGCTGCTGCTCGCCGAATCGGATTGGTCCTGGCGGAACGGCGACTGCGTTACGCCGAGCGAGCAGCAACGACTCCAGCAGCAGCAGCAGCAGCTGCTCACTGAAGCTGAATCTCGACCTCCAGTGCTCTTGACTCCGCAGCAACGTGCCGCTCACGATGTTTACACCAAGAGTCTGCGTGTGCAGGAAAGTTGTATATAAATGTCGATTTTAATTGCAGCCCTCGATTTCAAGAGTCGCTTCCAGAGACTGTTAATGAATTTACGGACTTTATAATGGTGGTGTAAAATCATCCTGTCGTTTTAATAAATAAGTGTTTGAGAGATGATATGTGAGTGCGATGACTATTATTAATGACTGATTGATTGATGTTTGTAAATATAGACAATAAAAGAAAAGATGTCGTTTTTAAGAATTTTTGGTAATTTTTTTTTTTTTTTTTTTTTTTTTTTTTTTTTTTTTTTTTTTTTTTTTTTTTTTTTTTTTTTTTTTTTTTTTTTTTTTTTTTTTTTTTTTTTACAATTGATGAAATTCTTGAAAGATTGTAAATTAAGCAGTAGAAAATATTTTTAAAATTGTTGATATATTTAATATACGATACCTACGATATTATTGAACTATTTATTGATTGTTATTTAATTGTTTATGATCATTTTATCGATGGAGAATAAATTAAATGAAACATTATTTTTTGTGCATTTGAAATTTTTTTCGACTTATTATATAATATCTTTTATTAGAACATTTTATTATGTTAATGAAAATCAATAAAAATAATGTTGTCTACATTTAAGGTAAGATATTATCCAATCTTTTTTGTGTGAGATAAATATTTTGTTTGATTAGCTTTATTTAACAAGGAGACAGTCAGGTATGCGGGTCATGGATTTTGATGAAACTTGGTATACTGGGCCCTTTTGGCATAATATGAAAGAATCCCAAGTCCTAAGGTCTAACGCCTTTTTGTTTTTGAGATATCTATC
>JAPYZE010002501.1:0-23452 GCA_030522805.1 Leptomastidea abnormis
TACCATTAAACGATGGTATGCGATTTGAGAGCTTCTATATACTCCTTCTTCTCTCTTATTTTGCCTATGTATGTTGGTAATTAAAGACTATGGATATTACTGACATTCTCAAAAAAAAAGTGAACTGGTGGTGTGTATGTTTATATATAATTTATATGAATTATAATGTGTTAAAATCGACGAAGTGTTTTTTTTTTATTATAGAAAAAAATACGTACACACACAAAATCTTTTATTATTATCATTATTACCATTATTATTATTATTATTATTATTTTTAGTTTTGTTGTAAGAATTTTAACGATATATGTAATTATTATTACTATTATTATTATTTTTTTAGTGTTGTAATGAGATAGTAAAAGAAAGAAAAATTTAATGATTTTTGATGTATGATTATTATTATTATTATTATATATTTGTTGTGTGTGGTTTATGAGTATTTCTATACTGTTATATAAAATACTGTTGATATGTTGATCATTACGATATATAGCGAATTGTTTATTTTTTTTGTAATTGATTACGAAAAAAAAAAAAATTATAAAATTTTGATATTTAATATAAAATTAAAGTCTTATTGATTAGTCTTTAATAAGAAAAATATCATATTGAGTATTATAAATTTTATATTTTGCGGACGTATATAATCCTTGACGCATTTAGTTTAATTCATAGTAGAATTGCCAACGATAATTTATAAGATTTAAAAAAAAAAAAAATTATTATTATTATGTTTGTACGATACAAATACACAATTATACATGCACATAAAATATAAAATATGTGTAAATTAAAATGGTCAACGATAGAATTATATTCAACAGTAAGTGAAAAAATACGTAAAAGAAAACCCCCACGATATCTATATATAAATATTGAAATTAAAACAAAGAAGGTTGTTTATTAATACAACACTTACACACATAAACATAAACAACGATATAAGTATAGCAACAACGACAGGATCAAGAAAGTGCCTTTCAATCAAATTTCAGCTCTTCCAATCGAATTCACAAATTGCGCGTCTCAAATCGTTTTGATATTCCTCACAGCGCTATTATACGAATGGGTTAAGAGTGAAATGATATATTATGATCACGATTATGGAACTCTGTTAAAATGATAGCTTATAATATTATGAACTATATCAATCGTTATATCCATCTTTATCCATCCATATATATAAATATATACATATATATCACATGTTATGTATGACCACACGTGTTAAATAAATAAAATAAAATAAAATAAATATATGTTATTGTAAATTTTTAACTCGATGAAACGCTGGTCGTAAATTCGAGTGCGATATAAGAAAAGGATAAAAAGAATATGAACGATGATTTATAATGTGCATTGTTATGAAAAGTTTTCATATTTTAGCGTTTATCTATAAACACACACACACACACACAAACACACAATTATTATAATTATATTTTTTTCCTCTTTTTCCATTGTAATTGTCAACGAGAGGATATAGACAGTGTATTTTTATCACTTTTTAAAAAGAAAGAAAAAAAAAAACAAAAAATAAATAAATAAATTAAAAATGTTTTTAAAAGAATGTTGTTGACGTTGTGTTATGGCTTTTTTATGGCTGTTATTAAAAAAACAACGAAACGTGCCTATAAAATAAATAGACTCTTACACCAATGATTGGTGCTTGAGTATTATTACCGATTATTGTATACCGATTATTACCGATTATAATAATAAATAGCGAGAGAAAAGAGAGATGAGTTTTTTTGTTGTTTGTAATGAGACTCTATATGGATCTTCACTTATGAAACTTTAGCAATACGTAGCAATTCTATTGATTATTATTATTATTACGTAATAAATTTTATTATATATTTTTTTTTGTTCTAAAAAAAAAAAGAAATTATGTCATTGTTAAAGATTTAATGCCAGTATACGTTGAATTTTATGTTTATATTATGACGAAGTGAGATGAATTATTTTTAAATAAAAAAAAAAAAATGAAAGAAGAAAAAATAATGTAAGAAGTGGAGTAATGATATGAAAATGATTGTAAAAGTCGAATTGTATCGTTTAGGACGTACTTTTGATTCCTTGTAATTATTAAGACGAGTAATTACTACTACTGTTGATTTTCAGCAAATAAAGTTTGAAAATTCTATTATACAGAATAAAAAAAAAAAAAGAAATCAATATCCTGATATTTAATTAAACCTTTTCCTCAAATTAAAAAAAAATATACAAAAACCTTAATTCACCAAACAATATTATCATGCATCAGCTTATCACAAAAAATAAAAGTCGAAGAGTCTACTATCACTCGGCAATTTCATCGCGATTCACATAACATCGTTTCCAAGTTACACTGTTTAAAGACTTTAACCCTTACCCCTTCATTCCCCCTTCTCTTTAAAAAAAAAAAAAAAAACCTTATACACCAGCTTGAAAGCTCAGGGGGTGTAAAAAAGCTCGCGTAAATCCAAAGAAAAAAAAGAAAGAAAGAACCTCGCTAGCCTCGTAAAAAATCCTTATCCCACAAACAGTTGCGTGTTCACCAACCAACTATACACACTTATACACACACACACACACACACACACACACACACACACACACACACACACACGCACACGCACACACAATTTTATATATATCTAGCAAGTTATCTAGAGTATAACGTTCGACGTAGATGTTGGAACGTTAAATTTTCGCGCTTTCCAAAGGGAGGGATAGTATAAAACGTTATTGCTAAAGCCATGACGTCGACAGTCGGCACATTTCTTTCTTTCTTTTTTTTTATTTTCTCGCGATGGATAGTAAAGGAGGAGGGGGTGGTAGGTAGGTAGGTAAGGTAGGGTGGTGGTTTGGTAGCAGATGCGGGCGTAAATCTCATAGAAGTTGTACAGCGAAAGGCAAGCTGTCGTTTACAAACGTTTTGTATGTATGTATGTATGTATGTGTTGAAAGGTGTGAAATGGCTTTTAATTTGTCTGTTAGTCGTCGATAATACATATATATATATATATATACGTGCGCATACGTTATATGTTATACGTGCGTGTCTTTGTTTTTAATTTCTTGTAGGAAATTTAGTAAGGGAGAAGAAAAATGATCGTTTGAAGATTAAAAGCTTTTTGTGGTATAGGTTATTGGGTTATATATACGATTTGATAATTGCTCGACTAACAAATCAACAAATATAAAAATGTGTAAAAAAAAATAGATTTAGATCTAAGTATTTACGTGTTATTAACGTGTCTTGTGTACCAAGAAAATCCAAAAAAAGCTTTTAAAGAAAATTTTTCCAATTAGCAGATCTCAAGCTAAAGTCGTTCGTCAAAGGATATATTTAATACGGTAAATGCACGTGCGTTTCTAGCTTTATTTCGTATATGTATACCCATGTGGTGTACTTTGCGCTTGGGATTATTGCTGGTGATAAATCCGTATTAGCTTTTTGGGGAAAAGGAGAGGGTGGATGAAGATTTAATTCGTTATTGAAAAGGGAGACAGGTTTATTGAACGTGAGGTTTCGGTTTGAAAACGGTTTTAAATGGTATTAGTCTTGAGAGTAAGAATTGCATCAAAATAAAATAAAATTAATTGTTTAATTAATAAATAAATAAATAAATAAATAATTTTGTTTAATGACGGAAGTGTAAGACACAAGAAACTTTTGGAGTCGATATTCTTGAATGTGCACTTAGACAACTAGTAGTTAACAGTATACCTAATCGAAAGCTCGATCTCGTCTCGTCATTGGTTGATTCTCTAATTTGAAATGCAAACTCGATTACGAACACACATGTGTATATGCTCGTATAGTTGACAGATAGTTTCCAAGGTGTTCAGATGACATATGTCTCTTTGGTTTAGACTCCTCACTGTGTAGTATTTCGAATCATGAATCGTTAAATAAAATTTTTTATATTTTTTTTAGAGCTTGCAAGCACAAACAATTTTTTTTTAAATCATAAAAATAAAATTTAAACGCTGACCTTTGAAACTACCATCACATACAACAATTCCTCATCATCTCTTTTTCTTCTCAATTACCAATATATCTTTAATCCGTAAACGTTAGCCAAGTATCACGTATACGTACACACAAACACATACAAAAAAATCCAAAGCCAAATCACTCAATCAAGCACCTCGATAACCGTAAAAACAACAAAGCTTCAACAAAAAAAAAAAAAAGTATACACACACATAGTCGTAGCTCACCAATTTCCAACATCACGTTTTACCAAACGTCTACCTTACCAACCAACCAACTATCCTTCCCTTTCCTCCCCTTACCCACGTAATCCCGTTCTTTCGGGGGGGTAACGAGCGATTGCGGTAGCGCGAGGAAATGCAATTTGCCGGGAATGACCAGAAAGAGAGAGAGAGAGAGAGAGAGAGAGAGAGAGAGAGAGAGAAAGGAAAGGGGAGAAGCTTAACTCTACGACGCTATAGTATACATTCTGCTTTCTCTCTCCCCTCTACCCCCTTCCCCTAAACCTCATTGATTAGATGAAGGGGACACACGTAGTATGTGTGTGCAGCTTGGTAGATTCTCACACTGGACGATATATAGGGTTACACTACCACTACTATTACTAGCTTTGTATGAGCGAGCCATTTAAGCTCGATTTCCTATATATCTGTTTACCCCAAGTGTTTTCGGTTATGCACTTTCTGGTGATATGAGTTCAGTCTCTCTTATGTGTATGTGTTTGATCCTATATGCGAGTTGATAAGCTTTGGTTTGCTAGGGTATATTGACTTTTTTGTATAGATTAATGGTTATTGGGTTTATTGAGGCTGAGGATATAGTTTGTGTGTTTGGAAATTGTTTGGGGATGGAATGTATGCTGAGAAATGTTAAGGGATGTTTTTCTAAGGGGGTTATTTTTTGGAGTCAAGAGGTATATAGTAACTATAATGTAGAAAAGAGATTATTAAAATATTGAGTGGTGTAAGTATATTTAGATAATGATTGGTTGATTGATAATTTTTTAAATAAAAATAAAATAAGCTAAAATTCAAATATTTTTATAAAAGCTTAATTAGAAAGTATTACAGTACGAGAGAAAAAGAGAAAAAAAAGAAGATATATATAGAATCCAAGGGAAGATGAAATATATGTAGTATATGTAATCCACGAAGCGCGCGAGCGTTTGCACACTTGCACGTTGATTAATAATGCATATACTAACCGAGAGAGAGAAAGAGAAAGAGAAAGCTCTCTCTCTCCCTCTCGCATACTGCTTGATGACTCGAGATGGTAATGACTATGAATTTCCATTGGGGGGTTTTACCCCCTTTCCTATCCTATCCTATCCTACAGTAGCAGCAGCAACAGCAGCACAGAGAGAGTCTGAAAAGTCGAGATTACGTTACACGCAATTAGCATAGAGGTAACGTACATACTAGAGGATGCCTAGAGAGAGGGAGAAATACGAAAAGCGATGTGATGGTATAGTATAGGAACTATACGGGAATTTGGGTAACGTATTATGCATGTTGAAGTTTACTCGACGATGGAATTTCCGAGATGTATGCGTGTGTACATACATGTGAGTAAGTAAGTAAGTAAAAAGGTGAGTTGTGATTTGTCGGACTGGAAAAAATAGAATAAGAGATATGTGTTTTGTGAGTTAAGAAGATTTTTTTGGGGTGGTTGGATTATGAATGGATTTGAGTTTTGATGATTTTTAGTGAGGAGTTTGTGTGATATGCGAATATTGGATGCTTATTAGGAGAAAAGTGTTGCAAGCTCAAAATCGCGAAGTATGTTAAAGAAAGCTTTTCTCTCAAATGGCTTAATTTTCTTCTGGCAAAGATTACTCCCTCTACCTTAGGTTATTCTCTGCTGTAAAAAAAAGGAAAAGACTCGCGACTGAGAAGAAGTCGAGTAAATTGAAGCTATCCATTATACTCGCCTGTCGTCCGGGACGTCTCTATACAGGCGTCTATGTATGTGTGTATATGTATCTACTCTTGAGAAGAAGAAAAAGTTATAGGACCGTGTCGGATGTGAACACGCGATAGACTGAGAATATTTTTTTTGTGAGATGTCTTGAAAGGTTTATTTTAAAAGATTTGGGGGTTGTTAAAAATGTGGTTGGTAATATTTTAAAAATGAGTTTTGAATTTAAAAATATTATTGTGATTGTAATTTTAATGAGTAAACTTTTTGTTGTTGTATTTTTTTTTTTCGAGAGGTAATTTATGGCAAGGATGATTTATATTTATAGCTGAGGGAAAATGAAATTATAATGAAAATATGGCTATGCATCTGGAATATTTGATGCAATTAAAACTGACTAAAACAATTTTGGTTGAAATATTATAACAATTACAAAAGCCCCAACAAAATGTGTTAAAATTTACAATTCTATTTTCATGTGATAAGCTCTGATATATTGAAATAATTTACGTATAATAGAAACAAAGACAAAGGGATTCCATTGATTATATTGAATTATAATAATAGTTTATAGAATATGCGATTTCTAGATAAAATCTGTATTTATTTTTTCAAACTAAAATTCAATTCAATTTGTATTAAAATCATATATTTTAAAAGGATATAAATTAAATTATAATGATAGTGTATAACCGTAATTGAAATCTCGGAAAATTTTATCAGACATAAACAACTTGTAATTGAACAAACAAAATTTAATATAGATATTACCATTTATTTAAATATTTTACCTTAATTCAGCAGATACCAAAATGATTATTTTGAAAATATACTAACTCAGCGAAAGCACAGCCTGAAAAATAGATACATAATTTAATTTTAATTTAAATTTTCAAACATGATAAGCATTACTTAAAAACAGATGTAATAAACTTAAGTAATAAGCACATCAATATTAAATAAAACCAATACATTAAATTTAATTAAATTTTTAAAAAATAAAACCTTAAAAACCTTCTGGTACATTCCTCAAGCCAATTAACAACTACAAGCAACGAAAACATTTATTAAAGATATTCATACAAAATAATTACATTCCCAGAAACAAAAAAAAAAATCAACTTTAATGTCGTATCCCTAATCAACTCAGCCACGCATTTTTTTTTCAAACAACCCATCCTTTACTAAATATGCGACTGTCCTTTTTTTTTAAAAACCTCTTTCTTTTATTTTTCACGCTGCGATTCTCAGTAGCCGAGACGAGAATTTAAAATCTTCCTACATATATATACAGATACTCTTTTCCTCTTACGCTATATTACACGCTACATGGGAGTGTCCGGTAATTACCGGTAATTTGAATTCCCCGGTGGAATGTTTGGAATTATTTTTTCTTTTTTTTTTTTGTTAGAGGTCGGGTTGCCGAGTGGCTCTTCGTTAAATCATCTAAATGAGAAATTTTGGGTTGCTGGTCTTTTCTACTTGTTGTATAGTGAGAGAATAGGGAAAGGAGAAAAGGTCGGAAACTGAGCTGAATTAGCTTGTTGAAAGGAAACTGTATTTTGTTGGATGTATGTGTTATGAGTTAAATTTTTATACAGAGATAAGAATTATTTTTGATAATTTTTATAGTAATATAAAATTATGTATGATCATTATTCGTGATATAATTATTAAAATATTTTTGTGATTATTGAAAAATATGTAGGGACTGATTTAATTTAATTACTCTTAGTTTAATAAGCAGTGGAAATGATTAATTATGACAATCTTCTAATTAGCGTAGATACAGTGAGTTTAAAATTAAATTAAATAAATTAACAACATAAAACGAAAATTTTATAACGATAATTTAATTGTTTAAGCTGATTTTAATAAAATTAAAAGTTGACAATATTGTTATCTGAAGAATAACAATATTGTAAATAAAAAATAAATACTTAAATAAAAGAATTAAGTTAAAATTTTATTAAAACGTGGTCTTTTTTATACTAATATATAAGTATATTTCAGACTAAAGCTGAGGAGCTTAGAACAGTAGATGCTGGGAATCGAACCCCCGACCAAGGAATTCCGAAACCGTTTTTCTACAAACTGAGCCATCATAAAGCCGTTGACAGATAATAAAAAATTTTTATTGATAAATAGAATAATACATTTGAATTCCTTACACACGAAAAAAAAAGAAAATTATACACAATTTAAAACCTTCTTTTATAAATAAACAAAAGAAAAAATAATTATAATGCAATAAAATCGATTTTCTTTTTGCAAATACATTATAATCACAAACAATTCGTAAAGCCACTATCTGCGGTCACGGATTATTGATGACCAACGTAATACGTGTCGCCGTGAAAACAAGGCCGACTACACTTTCCCCCCTTTTCCAACATCCTTTCCCTCCCCTTCCAATCACAAATCGTTCAAATAAATTTCCTTTCGTCGTTGTTACTGCTGGTGTTAGTAGTAGTGTTGGTGGTCACGACGTCAAATTATCTGTTAGTTTAACGCTATTAGTCGAACACCGTTATCTCTTCGTCAATTTGTCGAGTAGTCGTAAATACACACGTTTTTCACCCCTCTATTACATTTTCCCCTACTCTCGTATCTTTTGGTCTATTTGATTTTAATTTTGCTATTAGTAAACAGTATGGAGAAAAAGGGAGAAAGAGGGAGAGCTTTGTGGCGTACGATAATTATACCCGAAACGCTGATAAATCGAGTGGGTGTACTATTAATTATCGGTCGAACTAAAAGCTCGACAACCTCCAAGTCTTTGACTAAGGGCAAAAGGAAAGGTAGAAGGGTAAGAGTAAATAAAAACTAAAAGTCTGTGAAAAAAAAACGCAAGTCTATAAATCAGAGTAAACTCGATACTGTATTGGTGTATGTATTAATAAAAAAAAAGATGTGCCAAAATTAATGAACATCTCAAATAATCTACGTAAATTAATAATTTACAGTGAGTAAAAACAAAAAAAAAAAAAGAGACAAGAGGGCGATTGATGAAGATGTGTTTAATGGAAAATTGGAAGGTTGAGAGTTTGAAGAGTCAATTTAATCCGCGAAATCCCTTATCCCTTAGTAATCAATTATTTCAAAGCTCACGTATCTATATAGTATGTATAGACGTAAAAAAACGTCGTCTTTTTCTTTCGCGCTTCCATTAAAAGCTCTACACCTTTGGGACAGCAGCAGTAGCATCAGCAGTAGTAGTAGCATCAGCAGTATAGAAGAAGAGGCCGCAGGTGAAAAATAACATCCGCACGCTAAAGTAGAATCTAAAAGCTCATGTGGTACGTTATATGTATAGCCTATGCTATGCGCAAGCACGCAAGCTCTCTTTCCTCCCCTTCCTTCTTCACTGATGTATTTCCACTCTCTCTCACTCGACATCTGCATTAAATTTCTTTTTCTTATTTTTTTTTCTTTGCTTCTTTCTTTTTTTACCGCAACACACCTTCAAAGGCTCCTACGAAGTAAAGCGAGTAGGTCGTGTATATATACAGTATAAGCGCATGCGCATAGTATAGTTACGCCTTCAGGTCGCTAAAAAAAAAAGAAGGCTCTCGTGCTTTCGCCGTAAAAGCTTTCCTTTTTGCAAGGGCCACCACTGCTGCCGTCTTGTAAAAAAAAAAGAAAAAAGTCGAGAGGTCGGAATGATTAATGACGGGACACATGCCGAAGATCTGCTACCTGCTAGAAAGCTCTCCCTCTCTCGCTTCTCTCATTTCTCTATCCTCTTTACTTATCCAAATCCAACTCACGAGAGCTTTTTCGATTTCATTGCGTTAGTTGGTATGCACTACGTATGGATATATATGTTCAACGAATGGCTTTACTATAAACAAGCTTTTTTTCGCGCAAGCTCGACATACATACATATATATCGCGACAGTTGAAAGGAACTTAAGGGTAAGAGGGAGAAAGAGAAAAAAAGGGGAAGACTGTAAACGAGGTTGCACAGGACCGAGTAAAAAAGCTCGGAGGGAAGGTAGTAGTAGTGTAGGGGTGCTTTAATTGCAAGAGAGCGAGCGCTGCTAGAGAAAAACGTCAAGGCTATACAGAGGAGCTTTAGTCGTGAATGGTTCTCGCTTTAGTGTATGTGAAGAGGGGAGGGGAGCAACTTGGCTGCTTTTAACGAGGGTTTTATATCGCTGCAGTGGCGAAAATTTTTACGGAGAAAAGGACATGTACGTTGTACAGTCGACGTATGTGAGATGTGACGTACAGAATGTAAAGTGTCAACCGATCGAGAGAGGAAAGCTCTGAAAGCTCTACACGTGAATATTTCTGAAAGACGCGATCTGCGATTTTTCTTTCGACTTGCATGTGGCTTTTTTTTATTTTTTGGATAAGTTTGACAGGATGATTCGGACGTGAGTTTGATATTTGTAAAATATATGCATCTCATATTTATTTATTGGGTTATTATAGTTGAAAGTTCAATATGTTTTTCGATCAAATTGTTGAAATTTAAAATTTATACGTTACTATTGGTTGAGCTTACTGTTTCGTTATTGATTGATATTTGAAAAGAATTTACTCTCTAGCAATGCTTTTGTAACTTGTGCGTGTTTACATTTTTTGTTTGCTTCTGTAACGTGGATGTTTGTATGAGAGAAAATCGAAAATACTGAAAGATATCGACTGTTCGAATATTTGACAAAAAGAAAGAAAGAAAGAAAGAGAAAAAATAACCGTTTACTTTTCGAAATATGTATGTTATGTTTTTATTTTTATTTTTATTTCATACTATCGGCTTATATATAAACTCAAAAATTTTCAGTTTTCAATACAAAATAATAATAAAATAAAGGAAATCAAAGAAAGAATGAGAAAATAGTGAAAAAAGTCAAACTTTAAAACCATACTTTCCAAATGTTATTTTACAATTTTGTAAAAAGCTCTAAAATCGACTAGTTAAAAAAAAAATTCTATTGATAGTTTGATACCATCTTTGTTATTTTTTAAGGGCATCCAAAATGACATAAGCAAATGACGTCTTAATAGAAAAAGAAATAGATTAAAAATACAAAGGGAATAAAGCAGCTTTTAAGCTTAAAATCATCAAACTCAGCATTCCACAGCGAGTTTTCAACGATCAGTAAGAGAAAAAAATCACTCGAGTAAGTTTCGTACGTAACATAACATCAGAGAAACACTAACATAACTGGTACACGCGTCATTTATATTGAGTGTACTATAGGTAGCTTGAAAATCGTCGCAAGCTCAGCTAGGATGCGTTGAATTCGCGGTTGGCTAACATCGTGTAAGAAAGATAGAGAGAGAAAAGGAAGAAAAGAAAGGGTGATGTAGGTATATATATTTAGGGCGCGGCAAAGTGGACTTGCTAGAGTAAAAGGAAAAAGGAGGTATGGGAGGGAAGTTAGTGCGGTTGACGTTAAAACCGCGGAGTGGACTTAACGACTCGTGGCGTGTCGCTGTCTCTATCTCTCTCTTCTTTTCTCTTTCCCTTTTTTTATTTTGTCCACTCACCCTTATATACCACTAGCAGCATCAAGCTCGTCGTCTTTTCTGTGTTTGTCTTTCGCTTCGTTCTTTGTCTCCTCTTTTCAGTAGAGAGATTTTTCTGTCGTACTCACTTTTTTTTGCTAGATCTTGCCATGATTGTTTCTCTCTCTCTCTCTTACTCTCTTTTCCACTTCTTACTCTCTCTCTCTCTCTCTATGCTCTTCCAAGCGATCTATACGCTCTGTCGTCGTAAAATTCCTTGGCGTTTGGTAAATCTTTAAAAATGTCCGTTCTCATGGGCTGAAAAATCGCTCTACCTTAGAAAAATTTTTCTCGCGAATCTCATACCATTCGCACACGCATCACTTGAAAAAAAAACCCTTTGCTATTTTTTTCTGTATATTGCATTTTGATATCAACATAGTCAGCTGTTACATATATAACATATACACACGTTGTACATTTTTTTCCCCGAGATTTAAAAAAAAAAAAACAAGAAAAAAGTAAAATGTCGTTAAAAAGATATTGCTTTTCGAAAAGGAGAGACAGCGAAAAAAAAAAGAAAGAAAAAAAGACAAACTGAAACAATCGCAAAAGAAAGTCCAAGAAGCTAGATAAAAAATAAAAAAGGGTGTATACGTGGATACCAGATATATATAGAACAAGTTGGAATATAGCAATTTCATCGACAATGAACCCATAAATATATACGCGTTGTTGCATAGTGGCTATAGCAATATCGGCCTTCACTTCTAAAACGTATACAGACACTCACAATGGATCATCTCTATATCTATACACCCTTCCTCCACAGAGTTGCCTGCATCGTAAACAAGATGCTATAGCAGTATATACATACATATACTTGGCTAAGAAGAGGATCGCGGAAGAGTAGCATATATAGACCATCGGACGGATAAAATTAACAATATTAAAGTCAGCTGAAGAGTGAGATAGAGATAGAGAGAGAAGGACGTAGAGTTAAAGTTCAAGAGTAGAAGATGAGTTATGGAGAGAAGGTAGCGAGAAAGTTGGCTAATTGTGAAAGGGGCTATATCTCTCTCTCTCTCTCTCTCTCTCTCTCTTTCTCTCATCTTCTACTTTCTGTACTGCTACTGTTACTGCGTCTTGTAAACAAATCACTTTCGACAAGTACTTTTCGCTATTAAAGACTAGATATAGATATATAACGTTTTTATCTGAGATAGAAGGCGAATAAAAGACGTGGATGCGATGCTGTATATTTATACTTCTTTTTTTTTTCTTGAAAGAACAGCAAAAGTTTTCTCATTGCAAAAATTACCTTCTCTCCAAAAGGGTTTTGCAATTGTTGTGCTTTATTGTTTTCGAGTGATTTTTTTTTTCTTTATTCTTCTTTATTTTTCTTCTTTTACTTTTGTTTTGTATTTTTCAAACTCTTGACCTCGTTTATTAGTCTTTGAAATAAATAATCAGGTTGATTGAAGTATTCGATATTTATATTAGTTAAGTTTTGATTTCTTTAATTTAATGAGAAATAAAATAGAGAGAAAGGGAGAAAGAAAGAAAGAATAAGGAAAAATAGAGATGACATTTAAAAAGTATTGAGGCTAATGAGATTATGAGTTAAGAGTGCAAAAAAAAAAAAGAAAAAAAAATGGGGAATTGTATTACTTTATCTCGAATCCATTTCAACAGCAATATAAAGACTGAAAAGAAGATCGGTGTAGCTAGATATCTGAAAGCTTTTTCGAGACATTTGCATTTCGTGATGGGAGAGAGAGAAAGAGAGCTTTTATTCTCTGGTAACGTTACGTTGCATTTCCCTATGGATTTGAAAAAGTGTCTATATCAAAGTGTTCAACCTTCCTTTTTTTTAAAAAAAAATGTTGGTAAATTAGAGGTAACGTTTTTTTTTTCAAGTATTCGCGTGCACGTGATGCTACAATAATAAATTTTATGAAATTTTCTTTTTCTTTTTTTTTTTTGTAAAATGTAATAAAGCACGGATATATATTGTTACTGAAAAATTTTGGGAATGACGTTGATGAAATTGTTTTCAAGTATGACTTTAATAATAAAACAAAAATTAAATAAATTTAAAAAAATAGAAAGAAAATATTTATTTGAAATTATAATATCTTATATTATAACGTAATTTCACTAGTTTATAATAGATTTGAAAGCACTCGTAAAACCTTATTTCATTTGCTAAAAAACCATAAAAAATCCGTGACAATAAAACAAAACAAAAAAAAATATATATATTGTAACTAAGATAGCTTGCAGCAGTTAATAATCCTGAAACGTGTTAATTCAATTCGCAGGCGATATAAAAGGTGAACGTAGACACGTATAAGTGTTGCTTTTGCCAAGAGGGCTATAGAATAAGGTAAAAGAAAAAAAAAGGAGGCCGAGGTCGAAAGAGTGAGAAAGAGAGAAATAAAGCAAAAGGGGGTAAAGAAGGAAATAAGGAGGGTATAAAAAAAAAGTAAAAGAAGAAGAAGAAGAAGACCTCCTCAAGCCTCGAGGCGCAATCCCTTTCTGCTAGTCATCTCACTTAGCCTCTTCTCTCTCTCTTTTGCTCCTTCCTTTCTCGTAGATATCTCCAAGTTCATTGCAAACACGATGGAGACTCCCCGGTTGTGTTCGTTGCTTTGTACCTGAAGCTCGCAAGCTCGCGTGCACCGGATAATTCAATTTCATTACCATTTTATAAGCTTCGAGAGAAGAAGACGAGACTATGAGAAAAGAAAGAGAGAGAGAAAAAAGGAGCGTAACAACGACTTCGAACACTCTGATGAGCTTTAATTGACTCTCGAGCGAGAAAATTTTCGAGAAGAGGTGAGAGAGAAGCAAGTCGGTGTACAAAAAAAAAAAAAAAAAAAACTAAGGGAGAGCTTGCAAGAGATGATCGTACGATTTTTTAAGTACCTGACCTCGAGCTTTTCCTTCGAGTGCTGGGTAAAGTTTCGTAATTTTTTTTTTTGTAGGATGAAACGTGAAAAGTTGATTAATTTTTATTAAGGATATGCAATGATGAGCTGTAATGTTAGAGCTATTAAGAGATTACATTTGATTTTTAATGTTTAATAATTTAACAGATGAAAGTAGCTCTAAATTTTTATTCAATTAAAATAATTGCTTATATTAAAAAAATAACAGAGATATGATAAATTAAACATGTAATTAATGCTTATAATCATCAGACTAATAACCACGTACGATATATAATTCAATGTGTTCCAACGACAATAACAGTTTAATGAAACTCACCATAAATCGTACCAGAAAGAAACCAAAAAAAAAAAAAAGAAAGAAATATAAGCACACTTGTAATTTCGAGAAACACAGCTTCAACGAAAAGGTTATAAAGAGTAATAAATCGAAACGAAAAAAAGAAAAAAAAAATACCGTGAAGGATATAAAAGTTAGCCATATTCCATATTCGTTCTTTCTCTTCTCACAAATCATAAAATCTAGTCTGTACAATAACGTCAACCATTCCTTGAAAAATCTGTCGCAAGATAGAAAAGAAAAACGAATATTCATCTTAACGATATAATTCGAAACTTCTTATAACCCCTCCCCTCCCCCCAGTTGGTTAACGACTAAGCTAATTTGGCTTTAAGCCAATCAAGAAAAATAACCCTATAGTCTAAGGGCCAAAATAAACCCTACCTTACCTAGAAGAAGGCAAATACTTGTTTTCTTTTTTTTTCCAGACAATTTCTTTCACGAAAACCTTTTCCTTCAAGACACAGACACCAAGAAAGAAAGAAAGAAAGAAAGAAAGAAAGATTCTGTAACCATGAACCACGTTGATTTACGCAGTCTTACGTGGTAGCAGAAACGGTGATTCCCCGCGTAAATCAGGATACTTGTCTAGGTCCAACTTGACGTATACATAGAGTCTCTCTCTCTCTCTCTCTCTCTCTTTCGTCGCTATATTTCGGAGCCACGCAATCCAAGGAAGAAGGAGAAGGAGTACAGTACCTCGTGGGCAATTGCTCGTATCGCGTTGCACAGCCATATACCTCTGCCCGCACTTGACTCTAGAAGGTGGATGTGAGAGAAAACCTTGGTATACATATATAGTGTTCAGGGGCTCTTTATTTATGGAGATGACTGGTGGTGGTAGCGGTGGTAGCGTTGCAGAGCTTCATTTCCAACGACTTGAATTATGCAGTCTTTTCTATTAAGTGACATGCTGCTATGAGCAAGATGAAGAGAGAGAGAGAAGGAGAAACTTATTTCTATGTTGGTATGAGAAAACGTTGGTTAAAAAGGGGTAAGTTGCGTGTATATATGAATATATATGAAAATGACAAGGGTTGGTATTTTCTCACTTTTGACGTTAAAATGATGATTTTGTGATGAGAAGTAGAGGGTTTGATAAATTGCTTTTTGGGGTTAAATTTTAATTTTGTTTATTTTGATAAGTGTAGTTTGCTTATTGGATGTTTTAATTTTTTTTTATGAAAAATAATCTTTTTACTTATAAAAAAAAAAGTAAGTGCATAAAATTATATGTTATTAAAAATTTTTTAAAAATATTCTTTTCACAAGCCTAAAGTCAGCCTTACAAAGTCTTTACATAACTTTTCTACACCTTATAACATTAAGAATTCAAGAACACCTCCCTTTTTCCTTTAACTCTTCTTCTCTCCATAACGCTTTATAAAACGTATATTCATCTTAAAATCGAAAATGAGGACGTGCATGGTTGCTGCTCATTCAAAGAACGAACAAAAGCATCATCTTCAAGTCTTGTAAAGGTGAAAACGTAAGCGAGCAAGTAACACATTTTGTGATAGCGATATGTATATATACCAGGTGAAATATATAATACTGCTATATACATGTACGACTTGACTAAAGTTTTGTTCTCTCCTTCTCATCTTTGGAGCTAAAGTTTAAGCGAGTAAGTGCTGCATTAACAGGATGACGTGTATTTATACTTGAAGTAAAATGAGAAGAGTATCGTTGAGTGGTTGTATTATGAATTGACTGGTTTTTTTCGAGCTTTTTTTTTTTTATTTAGTGTTCTACATTGGTTGCTGGAGAATTTATTTTTTAAAAGTGTGGTTGATAAAAGAGTTATGTTAAGTATGTATTTAAATTTGTAAAGAGTAAATTCAAAATGTTGACAAATGTAAATTTAATATTAAAACTTTATTGAGAATGTTTCATTAAAAAAATGTATAAAATACTAACATACATTTTTGTATCAATTCAATTAAATAAAAAAATTAGTAAATTTTGAAATAATTTCAAAATAAATAAATAAATAAACGTAATAAACACAAACAAATATACCCAACAAAGCAAATAAACCAAACACAATATTTCCCTTCATTCGCACATATATACCGTACATTAAATAGTATAAGCTTCGAGTACGAATCTCTCCACTGCTTAACTGCACATTTCATTGCAAGCTTCCTCTCTCGAAGTGACCATAAAGTCACAATACATTTCGCAAGCAGTTTTGTAGCTTATTTGGCAATGAAGGAGATACGTATATAATTCGCAAAACATATACATACATACATACAAACATAAGTTGTAAAGCTGAAAATTTATACAGTAGTCATATCACGCTTGGACTGTATATGGAAACTATTTATGTGTTTCTCTTGGGGAAAATCTGTGTTGAAAATTAATACAGAGAATTGGCTATATTAATATATTGATTTTGTATTCTATTTTACTTACATGTTTCTAAAAAATCAATTCTATTTTAAATAAAAAGAATAATGAAAATTTAAGTGATTGGTTTAAGGAAATGTATTACAAAAGAATATTTGGCTCAAATTCAAAGAACTGCCTTTTTTTATAGGAATTTAAGAAACTTTTGGATAAATCAATGGATATACCATGATTTTGTTAGATATTCCTGTCACGTAGGCCTATAGATATATGTAACCGTTAAATATGTTGGCATCTGTCTATAATCTTTTTTATCACTTATATCACTTGTAATCTAAAGCTATTATAAAGCTAACGTTAAACAATATTTTGAATTATGTAATTTCAATTATAATAGAATTAAAATCACGTAACATTCGAATTCCTCTAAATCATGTAACACAAGACTTAACCCTCCATCTCACTTGCATAAGAAAAAAAAAAATTTTTGAATCTAATTACCCGACAAACAACAATTACCCATCACAAACCCACACAACCGCAGTATAACGCCGCAATCAGGTGCACATCCGACCAACACATACGTATTATGTATATATATGGTACAGGCCGCAAATCCGTCAGACACAGTGAGGTTTAAAAGGGCCACCTCGTATATACGACAAGAGAAGGTGGTATAGGATAAGAGATATAGAAAGGGGGGAATCCCCAGTGTGAATCTTCTCGAGAGCCGATGCTGCAAAATGTCAAATTGTCACACAAAAGGGAGTAAAGGTATAGATATGGAAGTGAGAGAGAGGTAGTAGTCGTCAACTTGGCATATCCCAGATTTCAATGCAAACTATGCGTACTCACGTGCCATGCCACGTAAGATTCTCTCGCTCTTGGTATATATAGACACTCACGCGCAAAACCGTCCGCGCCTTGTCTGCTTAATTAAGTGATGCCATTATTCGTCCATCAGTTTATACGCAAATATATACGTACACATCTTCTTCATTATTATTATGGGAAGATGGTATTGTTATGCTTCATTTTCAGATTGTGCTTTAGTCTGCTTGATGGTTGTGAAAATTGTGATTGTGTGTGATGAAAGGAGAAGATTCTTTTTTTATTATTTCTGATATTTTTGAAATTTAATTTTTATCATTTAAATATTTGAAAAAAAAAAAAAAAAAAAGAAAAAGGAAGAAGGTCAGAGAATAATAATTGATTAATAAGCTATTATGTTGCTAAAGAGAAAGGGAGAGAAAGGTTGGCAAGTAGAGCGTGTCAAAGGACAAATTAACGGACATACGAGCTGAGCCTATATACAGTGTTTCAGTACCATCCATCGATGCAGCTAAAAAGAAAAAAAAATAAAATCATGGACCAGGATTCATAATTCGATTTTGAAAAATGCATTATCAGACTTGCCTGCTATATTCTACTGACTCATCGATCAATTTCAAAATTTCGAATAATTTTTTTCTTCCACTTTTTTTTTACATCAAAAAAAAAAAAATGTGAAAGAACTCAACACCATTATCTTTTCTAAAATTTCACACTATCATAATTCACCAAAAATAATAAAATTAAATATTATAAAAAATAAATCAATAAAAAACATTTAATACCAATCTATCAAAGAAAATCTCAATGTGTCCGTTAATTACAAGGCTATATTAATCGCCCAGCTAAAGACATACCCATCAAAGCCTTCCTTATACTATATATATACACCAAAGCACAGTGCTTTAAACCCTACTGCGAATCCGGTCTTCGTTAGTAACAGCAGCACAGCAAGGATTTGCGAGAAAAGCATCCCCGCTGCTGCTGCTGCATCTCCCTTAATCTTCAACCGCGACCCCCCAAAGACCGGACACACACATACATACACATATACAGAGTGAAACAAGCAAGGTCCGGATGAGGAAAAAGCTGAAAGTACCGTATACAGTAACCTTCTCCCCTTCCCTCCCGCTGTACTGCTTCTTCCGACCTTTTCCTCTCTTATATACACTATACCAACCGGCTAAATGGGATTCCCTGGGATTCTTGGGATTCCGAGATGAGCTCGGTAAATTGCTGGGAAACGAGGGAAAAGAGAGGCTAGAGCTTCTCTCTCTCTCTTTACTTCCTTTTTACCCTTCTACCCCCCTCTTCTTGCTTCTCTTTTAATGCAACCTAAGGCTTTTGTTTATTCACTATATGAGAATACCAGTTTCGATAGAGAGAGAAAAAAAAAGGAAAGCTTAATTTAAATAACAGATATCGAATAGGAATTTTGATATATACATAGATATTTCTATAGCTGTTACTCACTTCTACAGATTTTCTTTTTCTTCTTCTTTCTTTTAAAATTTACAGAAGGATTTGAGCTTGGTGAAAAGGAAAATCGTTTATAACTCAAGGCTATCAACTAAGAAAATAGTGTCAGGGTTAAACATCAAAAAGCTTATAAAAGGCAAAATATAAGAACGTTAAAAAAAAAGCTCACATTCTCTGTTTTCTTATATCTGTCCTCGAAAAAATCATTTTATATAGAAAAAAAAAAACCTAAAAGCCTTGTACCTTTATATCTCTCTATCATAAGTGTTGCAATTTAGCACAGGGTAAAAATTAGAACATTGCCTGCGGTACCAAAGGCTTTAGGCGTAAAAAAAAAAGAAGAAGATGAAAATAAAAAGAGCTTAGCCTTACTTTTATAGACTTCGTCATATATGTATACAGTATAAGCTTCTCGTTTACATGAGCATAGACACAAGAGCTTCCCTTTTTCCTTACATTATTACTCGCGTCATTTTTGCAGCAAAGCTGTAGAGGAGCTGGAAAAGAGTATATACAGGAACATACATACACACACACACACACGTACACAATCTCAGCAAAAAGTGACAGCGGCCTCGCACTTGCACTTTTGCGTCTGCTCTGGGTATATAGTCTCTTTATATGCGAGCTTTAGCCAGTAGCTGCTGCTGCTGCTGTGAGTCTCCTGGGACTGTCGACGCGCTTCGAAGAAAAGCCAAAGAGTAAAGTTAAGGAGAGGTAGGAAGGGAGTAAAGAGAAAGAGCGTCGCGACGCGCAGTTACGGTGTACCCGTTGGGGGAGGCTATACCGGTGAATAGCTGGGATCGAGAGATGTCTCGATTATCTCTCGGGGAGTTGTTAATGAGCCACGTGCGCGTAAGAGAGAGAGAAAGAGAGATGGTGAGCTTGCAGCTACTTGGAAGCTTTTTTTTATACTTTCCATTCTCCTTTTTCAATCTTGATGGAATTTTCAAGCGTATGAGCGAACGTATATGACTAGACTATACCATGTCTCTGAGAAAAAAAAAGGTTTAGTAGTAATTTATTAATGTGTAACAGAGGCTGAGATTTTTCTTTTTTTTTTTCATCGTTGTGAATGACAATATAAGAGCTTTTTCTTGAAAAGAAAAATTGAAGTAAAAGTATGACAATCGGTATCTGAACTTTGGATGCTTGGATTGGTATAGATACTTTGGAAAAAGCTTTTAGTGCAATTGCTACTTATTAATGACAGAGTTTGCTTTTGTTTTAAAATTTTTTTCTTTATTTTTTGAAGAAATTTAAGAAGAATAGGGAAAACATTAAATGTTGGATATTTTTTTAATAAATTATTGAAAAGATTATAAAAAGGAACAAACAAATAATAAGTAGAGTTAAATTTCAATTATTAAATTGCTGGTAAATTGTGATTAATTCTAAGAATAACTGAGAAATCGTATGAGTAACCGTAAGTTTTTACTTACTAAAACTTAAAATTTAAATGCACCTATTCTTCGTTTTGTATATCCAAGCATCCTAATACTTCATTTCTAATCATTCACAATATCATAGTTTTCAAGAAAGTCGTCCTTTTTACACAATTACATTTTAAAAAAACAACAGTCATAAAATCCTTTGTGAACATTACATCAGAGAGCTTGCAAGTTACAATCTATCCCAACTCTTCTAGTTCTCAACTTCTTTTATTTATTTTTTTTTCGTTTTCTTTTCTTCGATAAAGCTGGCTATTTAATATTCTCAAGAGAAGGAACTTTATATCGTCATGACGATGGTAACACTGGTAACGACAGAAAGATCTAAAGCTTTGTCTCTTAATTAAGCTTCTTTGATCGAAAGAAAAGTATAAAGAGTGAGATGGACGAAGGGTCACAGCTGCGCGCAAAGAGGTTCGACGAGGCTAAAATATATAGAGTCCGATTGACTTTCCAAGTTTTATTTCGTTTTATATCGATCGATATAGGACTCTACGATTTCTTTGTTGCAAGTCTTTTATTTAGTATATACAGATTTATCTGTCAGAAGCACTACTGAAAGCAACCTTATGACCAGGGTACTGTTGAATTTATTTTTTATTGAAATTATTTTTGAGCCGTATTGGAGTACAGAACGAAAAGCCATTTTTTTTAGATATCATATGTATGTCACGTAAATAAATACATTCAAAATCAACGTATACTAAGAATCACATCAATAGACAAAATTTCAATAAATAAAATTTTTAGCGAATCTCACATTTTAAAAGAAAAATAAAGAATGACAAAAATATATGTCCTACATAGCAGCACTTGCTGACAGCAATTTTAGACTGAGCATCGTATATGAAAATAAAATGAAAGATAAATAAATAAAACGTTTGGAGCTGAAGTAAGAAAGAAAGCAAAGTGGAAGGGGGTGGCAAACTACAATTTTTCCATCGGCATGTTTTTCTGAAATTACGTTGTTCCGCTAAATTAAAGCCTGCGCGTATCGCGTACTTTTTCTCTAGCACCAGTATAACAGCAGATTCTTTACTTTTTCTTTCTTTCTACTTTAGGATATTCAGCTCACGATCTAGCAATGCTTCAGCGCAAGCGTGGCCGCGAAAATAGAAGTATACGGGAACGAATAGAAAAAAAGAGAGAAAGAAAAAAGGACTTGTGCTTTACAACAGACACGTGGCCTAGATGTTTTTGCGTCTCCTGTAAAAATTAAGTGTATGTATATGTGTGTATCTCACATATATGATATTTGCAAACTATCTTATAAAATTTTTATAACCGATTTTTTTAAATTATTCGATTCTGAGATTAATGTGTCAAAATACCTGTAGAAACAATTTTGACTTATTTAGAGAAAGCAAGAGAAATGAACTTATTGAAAATTTGGGGCGGGGGAGCAAAGCTAGCAGAGGGCGGAACCCCGTAGTCGATTGAAAATAATCCCCAAACTGCTTCATCTGTGCAGATTTTTGAAGATATATTTTCTGAGGACACACTTCTGAAATAAAAGTCACATTTTTTTCTTCTTTTTCATTTATTTTTGTAATTCTTATGGCTATTATTTCTTTAGAGTCTGATGTATGGCTTCTTTGTACTCTTCTGATCGTACCTCGAATTAAATATCACAGAGGCGGGAAATGAAATTTGAAAGTATAATTACATGAGGTATGGGATATATTAGGTTGGTGGTAAAGAGAAAGGGGTGTTCGGTTGGAAGATGAATTACAGTTTGCTGTCATGAGAACGTTAGGGAAAACAAACTAGAAAATAAAGATGAAAAAGTTGAAATGAAATAATCGAAAATTTAATTATATATACTGCAGTTAAAAAAAAACTTTTAATTAATTTAGATTAAAAATAAAAAAAAAAAATTCATTCATTGACTTATCAATATTCAATATCTCATCTTAATCAACTATCTTTCTCTATTCTTAACTTTCACTTTCAACACAAAATACATTTCTAAACATTTAATGAAAAAATCAGTCCAGTATAACAACTACGACTATAAAGACACGATACTCTCTAGAGATTATGAAAATCAGCGTATAGGGATATCTATTTATACCTTAGATATTCATGTTAAGGCCAACTTTGAGAAATACACAAAACAAACAAGGTAAATTTGTAGTTGAAATAACTGTCATACTACGTTTATTTGACTATGCAAACACACTCGCGTAATTATAACCAAAAACTTATTCTCTTATAATTAATGAAAATTCATGTACATGAATTATTTCATATGTAAACATACCAAAAAACAAAAATAAATGCAGTCATTATAATAAAACATAAAATATATACATACATACATTAAAGCTCTAGAAAACTCATCAACTTGACCAATAGAATATATATAAGTACGTTGACATATTCCAGAATCTTAAACCATCAATTCTGCTTACTCATACCATCTTCCCCCTTTACTTGCAGCATTATCGCGATCATATCCTTACAACATTCAAAGTTTCCGAGACCTTCGCGTGACGACGCAATATATAGGGTAGGGAATATATATACACCTAAAAGGAAATTTACCCGTAAAAATTCAAGATCCAGCCAGGTGTAGGTGTATATATGAGTAATTCCACAAAAAAGGGGTAGTTATATGGTTCAAAAAAAAAAAATTTTCAAATTCGAGGTACGCTCCTGATTGAGGGCGCATTTT